>JARACY010000552.1:0-87662 GCA_029255725.1 Scrobipalpa atriplicella | reverse complement strand
CCAGTATGCAACCAACAAAAGTAAAACACCATGAATATTTCCCATCCTCTCTTCTCACTGAATTATAACATACAAAAACGGAGCCGTATGGGAAGAGTCTGTTTCTAATTTACATAACACGTTTGCCGGATTTCCTTTTCAATGGTGCGTCTTTTGTTAGAAGAAAAACAAAGGGAATGAAACACCCTATGTGAGATTTAAGCACAGATCCGACATCTTTAGACTGGGCATGACCAGTTGACCTGCCAAGTAGAGATACTTTTCTAGCCTTTGGATTTTAATGATTAAACATTAAGTATGCTTTGTTTTTGTTAAAAATTTTGATAACCAATTATAATATAAGGTTTGTAGTTTTCTGTGAAATAAATGAATTCAATACTTAGTAACTTAATTCGTTTAAACTTATATAGTTACCAATCGACACGAAGAAGAACTTATTACGGCATCGAAAAACTACATTGTTCAGAAAATAATGTTGCAGAAAAAATGGGATCTTATTCGCTCGGGAAAACTCAAAAAAACGTAAACGAAATGTAAAAATGTTATGTTATTAAACAAAAAGCTATGCAAAAAGTATGTCTTTAGACTGAGTTAACTACTAAGTCAGAAATTTTCAACTTTATAAATTGTTGTCTAGAAGCTGCGTCCATTAATTAAGCCATCTATGGATTCAAGAGACAAAAAGGCCAAAAGTCGAGATACGCGTTATAAATATCGAACGAGTAAAAGGATTAAAGATTATGGAAATGGTAGGTAGTAAAATATATTTGTCGGTGTTTTTTGTTGTTGTTGAAAGCACACAAAACAACAAATATTGGTATAGAGCTGCTACATACGAATCGCCCTTGAAGAAGGTAAATAAATGCTTTGAAAATAAAAAAAAATGAAATAATTGCCTAGATTCTAGAAAAGTAATCCTTATGATATAGAAGGTTAAAAATTAATTTTTAAAGCATCAGATCAGCCTTTTCCCATGTTATACTTAATGGCCTCGATTCTCGCTGTCCAGTTACTAATTCTAATTCTTAGTAGCGCTGTCACTTTTTGACATTTGACATATGAACAGGATAGCAAACAAACACATGTTTTTGACGTTCCTAATTTGACATAAGCTGCTTTAAATAAGAACCGAGCATGGAGCATGCTCAATTTTTTACTCAAATAAGCAATCTTATGTCAAATTTAAGCAATCTAATGTCAGATTAGGAATGTCAAAGTCATATGTTTATTTGCTATCCTGTTCTTATGTCAAATATAAGAAAGTGACAGCGCTACTAAGAATTAGAATAAGTAACTGGACGGCGAGAATCGAGGCCAATATTAATCTTTGTATTGATAACTTTTATTTCAATACTTCTGATAAATTTATGTTTATTTTATTTATGTACCTACTTGCTTGCATCCTTCATTTTTAACAAATATGTCGTCAGGTAGAACGTCAACGATCTAATAAAGGCTGCTTTCAGCGTAGCTTACCTAATATAGTCAACGGAATCCTTTGCCTTTCAGACAATCAGGTGATTTAGCCTGCATTGTCTTAACCAACTGTAGATAGTAAAACTGTCTCACAATGTATCGATAGAACACTTATTCAAGTAAAGTGTTCTTATCAAACTCGTACTAAAACGACACTAATACACCCCAGTTCAAATAAAGTGGGCAAACATTAAACGCGTCATTGAGGGTGGACGTGAGCACGTGACCGAAATGGGCAATCGGTCCGAAACCGGACATTCTCATAAGGGTGCCAATGTATTAGGTGGTTTAATTTAAGCTACCTGTATGGCCAAGCGGTCGAAGCCATGGGCTCCCGTTCCGGTGGTCGTGGGGTCGAATTGATTTCCACGAAGAAAAAAAAAACCCTATGTGACATATTCTCGTAGAAAAAGCGAAAAACAGGTATCGACAGCTCACAAAACTTGAATTCTACTATAAAATTAAAGTCAAAAGCAATAATCCTATTTATAGATTTTTCAAACAGTTATGGTAATAATAATAAATAATAATAAAATTTTATTAAAAACAATATGAAAACGATAATCATGGTCATGAAAAACGAACCCAGGACCTCAAGGATCAAGATCGTGAGCCTATTTTTCAGACCACTAAGTAGATGGTTTTTCATTACCTATACACTAGTACTAGCTCCTAACAGAAAACGATATCAAAATATTAGGTCACAGATAAAAAAACACGGAGATGTTGATCATAAATACTGTTCGAGCCTCATAAGCCGAGGTAAATGAAAAAGCGCGTTATGTGGGGAAAATAAGTAAGTTCTAAGGCTCGTATTTATAAAGCGATCTCAAGATTGAGAGCAATATTAAGTATGGATTTGACAGGTCGTTTTGTACTGAAATTACATTTCTGATAACGAACTCAAACTCGCTGTCACTCTTGAGAACTGATTATAAATACGGGCCTAAGAAACCCTTCATACAAGGAAGAAATGAGAACTTTTACTTGCTGAAGCCGAGAATGTAAGGAGATCGTGATGCAGTAACTTTATTTTATTCACATACGTACATAAAGTCACGCCTTTATCCCTTATGGGGTAGGCAGACCGAAAAAGGCGCCTTCGCCACGTCTGACAAAAATTGAGGACAATTTTTCGTCTTCAAGCAGTTTGGCGTCGCATTGCATCTTTTCCTGGGGTAAACTGCTTGTGATCTGACCATAAAAATTAAATAGATTGTTGCTTATTTTATTTTACAGTTACACAATGTAACTACTTAATTTGTTTACTTTTACTTTTTTATACCCTGACAACCAACTAAAAAGACCTGAAGAGTGAAAGACAGAGAAAGAATAAGAGAAGGACGTATGTTCTACCTATAAGCCCTTTTCTATGGTACCTCTATGGCAGGTCTTTTTAGTTGGTTGTCAGGGTATAAAAAAGTAAAAGTAAACAAATTAAGTAGTTACATTGTGTAACTGTAAAATAAAATAAGCAACAATCTATTTAATTTTTATGGTCAGATCACAAGCAGTTTACCCCAGGAAAAGATGCAATGCGACGCCAAACTGCTTGAAGACGAAAAATTGTCCTCAATTTTTGTCAGACGTGGCGAAGGCGCCTTTTTCGGTCTGCCTACCCCATAAGGGATAAAGGCGTGACTTTATGTACGTATGTGAATAAAATAAAGTTACTGCATCACGATCTCCTTACATTCTCGGCTTCAGCAAGTAAAAGTTCTCATTTCTTCCTTGTATGAAGGGTTTCTTAGGCCCGTATTTATAATCAGTTCTCAAGAGTGACAGCGAGTTTGAGTTCGTTATCAGAAATGTAATTTCAGTACAAAACGACCTGTCAAATCCATACTTAATATTGCTCTCAATCTTGAGATCGCTTTATAAATACGAGCCTTAGAACTTACTTATTTTCCCCACATAACGCGCTTTTTCATTTACCTCGGCTTATGAGGCTCGAACAGTATTTATGATCAACATCTCCGTGTTTTTTTATCTGTGACCTAATATTTTGATATCGTTTTCTGTTAGGAGCTAGTACTAGTGTATAGGTAATGAAAAACCATCTACTTAGTGGTCTGAAAAATAGGCTCACGATCTTGATCCTTGAGGTCCTGGGTTCGTTTTTCATGACCATGATTATCGTTTTCATATTGTTTTTAATAAAATTTTATTATTATTTATTATTATTACCATAACTGTTTGAAAAATCTATAAATAGGATTATTGCTTTTGACTTTAATTTTATAGTAGAATTCAAGTTTTGTGAGCTGTCGATACCTGTTTTTCGCTTTTTCTACGAGAATATGTCACATAGGGTTTTTTTTTTCTTCGTGGAAATCAATTCGACCCCACGACCACCGGAACGGGAGCCCATGGCTTCGACCGCTTGGCCATACAGGTAGCTTAAATTAAACCACCTAATACATTGGCACCCTTATGAGAATGTCCGGTTTCGGACCGATTGCCCATTTCGGTCACGTGCTCACGTCCACCCTCAATGACGCGTTTAATGTTTGCCCACTTTATTTGAACTGGGGTGTATTAGTGTCGTTTTAGTACGAGTTTGATAAGAACACTTTACTTGAATAAGTGTTCTATCGATACATTGTGAGACAGTTTTACTATCTACAGTTGGTTAAGACAATGCAGGCTAAATCACCTGATTGTCTGAAAGGCAAAGGATTCCGTTGACTATATTAGGTAAGCTACGCTGAAAGCAGCCTTTATTAGATCGTTGACGTTCTACCTGACGACATATTTGTTAAAAATGAAGGATGCAAGCAAGTAGGTACATAAATAAAATAAACATAAATTTATCAGAAGTATTGAAATAAAAGTTATCAATACAAAGATTAATATTGGCCTCGATTCTCGCCGTCCAGTTACTTATTCTAATTCTTAGTAGCGCTGTCACTTTCTTATATTTGACATAAGAACAGGATAGCAAATAAACATATGACTTTGACATTCCTAATCTGACATTAGATTGCTTAAATTTGACATAAGATTGCTTATTTGAGTAAAAAATTGAGCATGCTCCATGCTCGGTTCTTATTTAAAGCAGCTTATGTCAAATTAGGAACGTCAAAAACATGTGTTTGTTTGCTATCCTGTTCATATGTCAAATGTCAAAAAGTGACAGCGCTACTAAGAATTAGAATTAGTAACTGGACAGCGAGAATCGAGGCCATTAAGTATAACATGGGAAAAGGCTGATCTGATGCTTTAAAAATTAATTTTTAACCTTCTATATCATAAGGATTACTTTTCTAGAATCTAGGCAATTATTTCATTTTTTTTTATTTTCAAAGCATTTATTTACCTTCTTCAAGGGCGATTCGTATGTAGCAGCTCTATACCAATATTTGTTGTTTTGTGTGCTTTCAACAACAACAAAAAACACCGACAAATATATTTTACTACCTACCATTTCCATAATCTTTAATCCTTTTACTCGTTCGATATTTATAACGCGTATCTCGACTTTTGGCCTTTTTGTCTCTTGAATCCATAGATGGCTTAATTAATGGACGCAGCTTCTAGACAACAATTTATAAAGTTGAAAATTTCTGACTTAGTAGTTAACTCAGTCTAAAGACATACTTTTTGCATAGCTTTTTGTTTAATAACATAACATTTTTACATTTCGTTTACGTTTTTTTGAGTTTTCCCGAGCGAATAAGATCCCATTTTTTCTGCAACATTATTTTCTGAACAATGTAGTTTTTCGATGCCGTAATAAGTTCTTCTTCGTGTCGATTGGTAACTATATAAGTTTAAACGAATTAAGTTACTAAGTATTGAATTCATTTATTTCACAGAAAACTACAAACCTTATATTATAATTGGTTATCAAAATTTTTAACAAAAACAAAGCATACTTAATGTTTAATCATTAAAATCCAAAGGCTAGAAAAGTATCTCTACTTGGCAGGTCAACTGGTCATGCCCAGTCTAAAGATGTCGGATCTGTGCTTAAATCTCACATAGGGTGTTTCATTCCCTTTGTTTTTCTTCTAACAAAAGACGCACCATTGAAAAGGAAATCCGGCAAACGTGTTATGTAAATTAGAAACAGACTCTTCCCATACGGCTCCGTTTTTGTATGTTATAATTCAGTGAGAAGAGAGGATGGGAAATATTCATGGTGTTTTACTTTTGTTGGTTGCATACTGGTTTATTTTTTTTTATATGGCTAAATCGTCTGATCAAGTTTATCAGTTTGTGTGTGAAAGTATTTTTTTTCCTTTCCTGAAAGAATATATTTGTGAAAGTATTTGTTACACCCTGTATAAATTTACCAGTTTATTAATTCAGTTCAGTTCAGGCCGTTTAGTAAAAAGTTTTCATCAAAACTAGTTGTTCAAACACATGTTCTATTCCCAGTTTTCAATCAAACTGTCTACGATACTAATTGAAATCAAAAATTTCCGATACAAACATTTTTGTCTATGTTTGGGTTGTTGAATATAAGTTCTACAAACTTTGGAATACAGTTGATTTTGCTATTTCAACTTGTTACTGTGCCGATCGAACAGTAGTTTATTTTTATAAACAATTTTCGGAATTGCTTCAATACCGGACTAAGAGCAATGAATTGACCAGAACGTTTGAATTTACCACTGCTTTTCTTCCCGGGCAAAATATTTTTATAGGGAAAGGCGAAGACAATGTTCACTTAGCTGTTTACACCAACGCCCGTATTTTTAATCAGCTCTCAAGAGTGACAGCGAGTTTGAGTTCGTATCAGAAACGTCATTCCAGTACAAAATCACCTGTCAAATCCGCACTCAATATTGCTCTCAATCTTGAGATAGCTTTATAAATACGAGCCCAAGACATGCGAGAAACATACCTACACATGGTATGGACAGACACGCCATAACATAGTAAATATTCGTTATTTTATGTTTATGTAAGTAAAATTTATTACTTCAATCATTGCAATCACAACTGTATCTCTAACAGGGTAGGCAAGGCGTCAATGGCTTACTAAAAACTGTTTGCACCACATCAATCAGGTAACATGAATACAAGTAACATCAATGTTTCAGGACCTAAGGGATATTTTTACAGCGTAAACGTTCCGGAACTTAAAAGTTGCTTGAATTTTTGAGTGAAAAAGTGAAGCGGGGAAAGTAAAAAAAACTTAATTTTAAGTAGATTTAAGTGCCTTTAGTGTAAAAAGAAAATTTTTAATGCTAGAATCAAATATGGTTTAAAGATTCCAATTATTTCGCATTATTTAGGTAAGACAAGATATTACAAGTACGGTTACAAACTATATATTTTTGTACGGTACGGGCGTGCGATCGGGGGCCGATAGTCTGTGCGAAAACGCGAAACCGGTCCGCACAAGGGAGTGAGCCTTCTTACTGAAACCTATATACGTTAGTAAACTGAAACTGTAGATGGAGGCTCGCTCCCGGCGGAATACACGAACAGCTGCGGCGCTACGCGGCGCGGACGGACGGACGGACGAAGAACGTAGGCGCACGCAGCTATCGGACGGCGGACGGGCGTGGGGACGACGTACGGGGGCTCAGAGAATGAAACGCAGTATTTCTTCTATGAAAATCGGGCTGGAACTGCTTGACCGCTTCTCTTCTCGGACTTCTTTCCTCTTCGGAATCTGTCGGACGACTGGCGTGCCGAGCGCCGTCACCCGGCCTATATTTATACTAAATCCGCCATGTTGCGGGGTCGAAGGCCGCGCGCGCGGGGGGGGAACGCGCGCGGGCCGTCGCGGCAAGAAGCGCGGGTGCGGGGGGAGGCTCGCCAATTCGATTCGGCAGCCATATTGGATTCTAATTAGAATGCTATTGGCCGGTTAGCGAAATCTAATCGGCTCTCGACATGAGTATCGCGTATAGCGAACCGTTTGCTATACGCGCCTATTTGGCCAAGCGGTTCCAGTAGGAACTTTATTTAATTTCTTACAAACATATGAGATCTGTATGAAACTTATACCTAATAAGGTTACCTATTCGAATACCTATAAGATTTCCTATAAGACTAACTGTTATTTATCTATTTACTGTCTGATAAGATTCTAACTAACTATACCTAGTGGACTGCATTACTATGACTGTATACAAATATTAAAACTGTGTTCCTATGCTATCAAAGTGTTTGTATTACCTAACCCTAGTCTAAGTTGTGTACCTAACAGTAAAAACAACAAAGGGAAATATCTTTATTTGGCCTACCTAACTACCTATGACTATTTGAACTTACAAGCATAAGGCTTTTTACTTATAAAAACTGACCTAACTACAAGTTTGACATTACAAGAACGGACTTAGCCGGAAAACTATAAAGACGGACTTAAATATTTACATTTCAAATGACTTATAGCTAACTTAAATATTTCACACTATCACTATTTACACTTTACGCCGGCTGTCCCGTACATTTCTCCCGCCGTGTGTCGAGCTGGGTGACGCCGCCCGCTGCCGCCCGGGTCGACGCATCCGATGCTGCTGGGGTCGGGTCAGCCGGCTCCGTCGCTAGGATGACCAGCTTCTTCGTAGGTCGTCGTAGGATGCCCCCTCTCGTCTGCACGTCCGCCGTCCTCACTACTCCGTCCGTCCCCGGGTAGGTTGCTGTTACTCGCCCGCGTAGCCATGTGTTTCGCGGGAGAGTGTTGTCGACGATCAGCACGACGTCTCCTGTCTTCAGTGCTGGACCCTTGCCGTGGGGCTCCCGCCGGTGTTGAAGCTCGGGAAGGTATTCTCGAACCCATCTTGACCAGAACATGTCGGCGAGGCGCTGCGCTGTCCTCCAGGTGGCTCGGCCGATGAGATCACGTTCGTCGAATTGGCCGGGCGTCGGGACGCTCGCTGAACCGCCCAGTAGGAAGTGATTGGGCGTGATGGCTTCGGGGTCCTCCGGGTTGACTGACACGTGGGTGAGTGGTCGACTGTTCACGGTGTATTCGACCTCGGCGAGTAGAGTTTGCAGAACTTCTTCGTGCGGATGTCGGTCTTGAAGTGCGGTGTAGAGGGCGGTCTTGACGCTTCGGACTAGGCGTTCCCAGGCCCCGCCCATGAATGGAGCGGCGGGGGGGATGAAGCGCCAGCTGATCTTGCGAGTGGCGGCCTCGTCTGCTGTAGCTTGGTCGATGGCCCGTCGGAGTTCCTTGGCGGCACCGGTGAGGTTGGTGCCGTTGTCGGACCATATTTCGGTGGGGCACCCGCGTCGCGCTATCATGCGACGCAGTGCCATTATCGCCGAGTCGGTTGTGAGCGACCCGGCGACCTCGAGGTGCACCGCGCGAGAGCTGAGGCAGGTGAAGAGCGCCACATATCTCTTCTGGACTGTGCGCCCGACGGTGACGGTGAGAGGGCCCATGTAGTCGAGGCCCACGTAGGTGAAGCTGCGCTGATGATGAGCCAGACGTGTCTGCGGGTGATTGCCGGTTGAGGGCTCCGGCGGTGATGACTTGCGTATCTTGCAGGGTAGGCAGCGATGTAACACGAAGCGCGCGGTCGGTCGGAGGCGGAGAACCCAGTAGTGCTGTCGGACTTCGTTGATGGTGGCCTCCACGCTCACGTGATGTAGCTTGCGGTGCACGTAGTCGATGTAAAGTCTTGCTACGTGATGATTCCCGTCGATTATAGCAGGTGACTTCGTGTTCTGTGCGATGTCTTCAGCTGCCCCGATGCGTGTTCGCAGTTTCAGTAGCCCGTTGACTAGTTGTACGGCGAGTGGGCGGAGCCTCGAGTTGGTAGCGTAGGCCACGCCCCCTGAGAGCGCGCTGATTTCTTCTTTGAAGGTTTCTTGTTGACTCGCGCGAATTAACAGCTCTTCCGCTGTTATCACGTGGCGGGCTTCGATTGGTCGATATTTCGGCGCTTCTTGCGATGTCTTGACATCTTGAGGCTTCTGTGACTTGTATCTTCTGCCCCAGGTCGCGTCGTTTTCTTTCTTCTTGGCATTTCGCGCGTAGTTAACTTTGACGGTTCGCTTGCGACAGAGGTCGATGAATTGCAGAACACGCGCTGTAGTGCGAAGTAGGCGTTCCCATTTTGAGAACCGTTCGATGCTCGGTAGTGCCTCGGTGAGTGACGGCGCGATCTTCTTGCTTGTTATGACGTATGTTCTTTCTTCGCCCGTTTTTTCTTCTTTCTTCGGTTTTTCTGTAGGCCACGTGGTAGGATCTTCACGTAAAAACGGTGGGCCGGTGAACCAGCGGTGTTTCGCGCCGAAGTCTTCCGGTACGTCTCGAGTGGCGTCGTCGGCGACATTGAGTTTGGTAGGTATCCATCGCCACTCGCTGAGCTTGCTGTTTTCTTCTATTGCTGCGACGCGGTGGGCGACGTAGGGCTTGTAACTACGTGCGCCGTTGGTGAGCCAGGTGAGCACGGTGCGGCTGTCTGTCCAATACGTTGTCGAGTCGGGCTTCCTGTCGTGTTCTTCTCGCACCGCGGCGGCCATTCGGCTTCCCATTACTGCAGCTTGTAGCTCGAGGCGCGGGATGCTGGTGATCTTGAGCGGTGACACCTTGGCTTTTCCCATCACGAGTGAGGTTTCCACTTCGCCGTCCGGTGATTCGATGCGCCAGTATAGCGCGGCGGCGAAGGCTGTCTCGCTGGCGTCCACGAAGACGTGTAGCTGTAGGTTCCTCGCGTCGCTGTAGCGTGGGTGGCAGCGCGGTATTGTGACCGCTGCCAGACTTCGGAGGTGGGTCATCCATTTTGACCACTGGGCGGCGAGATCGTCGTCGATGTGCTCGTCCCATCCGGTTCCTCGGCGCCACACTTCTTGTAGTAGTTGCTTCGCTCTTGAGGTGACTGGGGAGGCGTAGCCGAGTGGGTCGAAGAGTGACATCACTATCTTCAGGGCTTCTCGCTTCGTGGGTTGCTCGGTGGTCAGGATGTTCGGTGCGAGGCGAGCTAGGTCGAGGTTGAAGGCTAGCTCGTCGGTCTGTGGCTTCCATATGAGGCCGAGAATCCGCTCGGCCTTGGTCCCGTCGTTGAGAGGTACGGGAGACGATGACGGCGCCGGTGACTGTTCGGTGAACGCCGCTAGGACCTCCTGTGAGTTTGAGGTCCACTGTCGTAGCTCGAAGTGTGCCTCGGCGTGGATTTCTTGCACTCTCTTCGATATTTCGATGGCTTCTTTTTCTGTCTTGAAGCTCTGTAGATAGTCGTCCATGTAGTGGTTGCGGACGATGGCTTCGTAGGCTTCAGGGTCGCTGTCTTGATACCTCGCCGCGTTGATGTTCTTGACGTAGATCGCTGTTGCTGGGCTTGACCGTGCGCCGAAGATTAACGATGTCATCCGGTATTCTTGAGGTTGGGTTCCCCCCCGAGCCCCCCCCCTCCATAGGTAGCGCAGGGCGTCGCGATCTTCTTCTCTGATCTTCACTTGCATGAACATCTCGCGGATGTCGGCTGACACGGCGAAGCGATGTTGACGCAGCCTCATAAGCACGCCGGGTAGAGACTGTAGTAGATCGGGCCCGGTGAGCAGGAAGTCATTGAGAGAGACTCCCCCGGTCTTGGCTGCGGCGTCCTTCACCACGCGGACTTTCCCCGGCTTCATCACGTTGATCACGGGGAAGTGGGCCACGTACCACGTTCTTCCAGGCGTCTTCAGTGGCGGCGCTGGCTCGGCGTACCCCTTGGTGATGAGCGCTTCCATCTGTTCTTCGTACTTCTTCTTCAGCGCTTCATCTCGGTCGATCTTCTTTTCGGTAGCTTCAAGTCGCTTGAGTGCGTAGCTGTAGTTGTCCGGCATCGTGGGATTTTCTTCCTTCCATAGGAGCGATGTTTCGTAGTGGCCATCTTCTCTTCGTACGGTGCGCTCGGCGAGTATGTCGAGGGCGCGCTGCTCGGGGTCGCTGGTCGGTCGCTTCGGTGTGACTGCGAGGGACTCGATGTGGAAATACTGTCGCAGCTCTTCATCCATGCGGTCTTCGACGGTGGCGGACAAGTAGTTGATTGAGTGTACTCGATGACCGGATGTGCGTTGATGCGAGCCGTGTAACACCCATCCCAAGGGTGTGAGAGATGCTCGTGGCTGTAGATCGGTCCCTTTTCTCTTCTCTTTGACGTCCAGCAGCTTCGCGTTGTTCTGTCCGATGAGGATGGTCGGTTGTCCCTCGTACTTGAGATGCTCGGCGATGTCTTGAAGATGCGGGCATCCCTCGATGTCGGCGTCGGTGATCTTCTGTGGCGATATCCGAAGATTCTTGACCGTACTTGCGCACATCTCCGATGAGTAGGACTTCGATGCGATTATGAAGCTGACTTCTCTTGACTGTCGCTCGCAGACTTCACCTCCCAGGGCTTCTATGTTGAGATCCTCGGGTTTCCCGTCGACGCCGATTTTCTTCGCCAAGTCTTCGTCGACCAGGGACAGGGTAGAGCCGTCGTCCAGGAACGCGAGGGTGTCGACTGATCCACGTGGGCCGGTCACGGTGACTGGTACCATCTTCAAGTACCCGTAGGATGCTGTCTTCTTTGCCCACGTGTGCCCGACGAAGTCTTTCTTCGGTGGCTCGCCGACTACAGGATCTCTCCTAATGAAGTGAAGTAGCGGATGGTGTGAGCGCTGACATCCCTCAATCTCGCAGCGCTTCAATTTGCAGGTGTGATTCTTCGCGCGGCGCTTGAGACATCTGTAGCAAAGTCCCTTGTCCTTTGCTATCTTCCAGCGGTCGTCCGAGTCTGCCTTCAGGAAGTCAGGGCATTTGGTTGCCGATGAATGCCCTGTGTTGTCGCATACGCCGCATGCGGGGTCGGTAGCGGTAGCGGTGGCGGTCGCGGCGTATGTACGGTGCGTGACGGCTCGGCGAGCAGGCGCGGCGCCGGTCGGTGCGCGTCGCGGTGCTCCTGTTGGTTGCTGTGGCTCGATGACTTTCTCTGGCTGAGCGTAGGGTGACCGGACCTGGGCTTCCTTCTTCATAAAATCGGCGAAGCGGGTGACTATCGGCGTGGCTGCTGGCTGCGCTGCTTCGTGGAACCAGCTCTGTTGTAGCGCCGATGGTAGCTTCTCTATCGCAGTCTTCACGATGTCCCGGTTGGCTAGGTGGTGATCATCCCCGACGGCCCGTATCATCGCTACAAGGTTGGTCACCTTGCCGGAGAATGAGCAGATGTCTTGCGGCACGTCGCGAACCCGTGGTAGATTCTTGAAGCGTTCTATCTCGGCGGATACAATCGCGTCCGGCCGGCCGTACTGTAGCTCCAAAGCTTCCATGATGTTGTCCGGTGTGCAGTTCAATATCACGGAGCCGCTGACGTATTCCTTCGCCGCACCTCGGAGACTTTTTCGAAGCCGAGCGAGATTTTCCAGGTCATTGAAGTCGGCCGCTGTAGCGTAGTACGCGGCCCTGAAGTACAGCCACTCGATGTGCGACCCGGAAAATATCGGCAACTCGATGATGGATGAGCGCTGCGGTCGATAGTTGCGGTTGCTCTCTATCACTTCTCGTGCTAAGTTGGCCACCTCCCTCACGATGGCCTCGGACTGCGCCCCTCCCGCCGGTGAAGACGATGAAAGCGGTGCGGGCGCGGGCGCTTCAATAGCCCTGTCGATGTAGGTCGCCGGCGCGGGTAACGGTGCGGTGGGGCGCGGCGTTGACTTTTCCATCGGTGGATAGTGTTGCTGTTGCTCGAAGGTGTGTCGACGAGCGTCATCAACCCACGCGGCGACTTGCTGTTGAGCCGGCAGCTCTTCATCGATGACTGTATGCGCATCTTCATCTTCTTGTAAGATTTCTTCATCCATAATTTCCAATCGCTTCTTTTCCAATAATAATTGTAGCTCGAGAACTTTCTCTTCCTGTTTCTTCCTCTCTAATAGCGATCGGTGCGATGATGTAGTACGTGCGGAGCGCGCGGGGCGGCGCGCGGGGTGCGGGGGGTCGACTCCCTCGGTGCGCGGGGGGAGGGGTACCTCCCGCGGTACGGTGCGTGCGGGGTGCGGGGGGTCGACTCCCTCGATGCGCGGGGGGAGGGGTACCTCCCGCGGTGCGGTGCGGTGGTTGAACTGTTCGCCGGCGTCGATGCTATTGCCGGTCGAAGGTTCTCGGTGTACTGTAGCGGCGGTGACGACGGGGCGCGCGGCAGAAGCGCCCACGTCGCCTGCTCGGGCCGGCGCCTGCTGCGTCGGACCAGCTGCTGCGTCGGTCGGGTTCTCGACGCCCTGTTGCACGGTGACGGACGAACGGAAAGATCCCTCGAAATCTTCCTCGATGCGGTCGGACGGTAGGTTCTCTGAGCCCATACGCGGGACTATCGGCAGTAACGGCGCGTCGTCGGGTGACGCGGGCGTGTCCCGCGGCGGGTCGGTAGCGAGCTGGCTTCGCGTGCGGACCATTGTTTCGCTTCCCTCGATGCACCGGTTCTTCTATTATCCGGCAGCGAAGGTCCAAAAAATGTACGGTACGGGCGTGCGATCGGGGGCCGATAGTCTGTGCGAAAACGCGAAACCGGTCCGCACAAGGGAGTGAGCCTTCTTACTGAAACCTATATACGTTAGTAAACTGAAACTGTAGATGGAGGCTCGCTCCCGGCGGAATACACGAACAGCTGCGGCGCTACGCGGCGCGGACGGACGGACGGACGAAGAACGTAGGCGCACGCAGCTATCGGACGGCGGACGGGCGTGGGGACGACGTACGGGGGCTCAGAGAATGAAACGCAGTATTTCTTCTATGAAAATCGGGCTGGAACTGCTTGACCGCTTCTCTTCTCGGACTTCTTTCCTCTTCGGAATCTGTCGGACGACTGGCGTGCCGAGCGCCGTCACCCGGCCTATATTTATACTAAATCCGCCATGTTGCGGGGTCGAAGGCCGCGCGCGCGGGGGGGGAACGCGCGCGGGCCGTCGCGGCAAGAAGCGCGGGTGCGGGGGGAGGCTCGCCAATTCGATTCGGCAGCCATATTGGATTCTAATTAGAATGCTATTGGCCGGTTAGCGAAATCTAATCGGCTCTCGACATGAGTATCGCGTATAGCGAACCGTTTGCTATACGCGCCTATTTGGCCAAGCGGTTCCAGTAGGAACTTTATTTAATTTCTTACAAACATATGAGATCTGTATGAAACTTATACCTAATAAGGTTACCTATTCGAATACCTATAAGATTTCCTATAAGACTAACTGTTATTTATCTATTTACTGTCTGATAAGATTCTAACTAACTATACCTAGTGGACTGCATTACTATGACTGTATACAAATATTAAAACTGTGTTCCTATGCTATCAAAGTGTTTGTATTACCTAACCCTAGTCTAAGTTGTGTACCTAACAGTAAAAACAACAAAGGGAAATATCTTTATTTGGCCTACCTAACTACCTATGACTATTTGAACTTACAAGCATAAGGCTTTTTACTTATAAAAACTGACCTAACTACAAGTTTGACATTACAAGAACGGACTTAGCCGGAAAACTATAAAGACGGACTTAAATATTTACATTTCAAATGACTTATAGCTAACTTAAATATTTCACACTATCACTATTTACACTTTACGCCGGCTGTCCCGTACAATTTTATTACTTGATTTAGGTACCAGTGCTTTATTTACTTTTTATACGGTAGCAATACATTTTTCATACTAGTTAGGTTATACCTAAACTAAAAGCAAAATAAGGCCCGAATTTATAAAACGATCTCAAGATTGAGAGCAATATTAAGTATGGATTTGACAGGTCGTTTTGTACTGAAATGACATTTCTGATACGAACTCAAATTCGCTGTCACTCTTGAGAGCTGATTATAAATACGGGATAATTTTCTAATCGATGGACACCATATTGAATATCATAGCTATAAAATGCATAGAAAATAAGGTTGCTACCACATCACAGACTGGAGAATGACAAACAAAACGATAGATTGCAATGTTACAACACAATTAAGAATTTATTCGACTTTACAGCTGTATAGCCCGTCACATAAACTCCTCGGCCATTATACACATCGGTCGAGAAAAGTTTTTATTTCACAAAGCGACCCCGGGCCAACACTCGCGACAGTTTTTAAGTGGGCAAAATTGCAGTTTATCCACAGTAAGCTTCGTGAGGCGGACATAATTTAAAGTTTCACCGCCTCAGCTGTATCGCCGTTGTACTTTAGTATCGCAAGCACTTTTTACTTGACTGTACCAATTGTTGTTCTAGCTAGATAAACTAATTTAACTTTAAGTTTAGAAAGTTTGATATTGTTATGCGGTGCATTTCCTGAAAATAATGATGTTATGAAAGGTAATGCAATTTAATCACGTTGTGTTTTCAGTAATATTTGAAAGGATTTTTTTTTCAGTAAACATGTTAAAATATTGCTTCATCCAAATTGTTGAACTCACTTTAAAATAAAGGAGATACGACTCATCGGTAAACACATATTATGTTGCCTAAATTGCCCAAAATTTAATGTTCAGACAGACGAGAACGCTTTTTAGGTTTAACAACCAATATAAGTGGTAAATCAATGGATTTAGCCTGCATTCAGACCACTAGGACTCGGACCAGTTGTAAAATGTAGCCGACAGATGGCATCACAACAAGAAATGAAAAATGTTTTCAATACGACTTAACAAGCGCAACGTACCTAATTTAAGGCAGATATTTGTACAGCTCTTTCTGCAGATTTTGAACAAGCATCAGCAGCATCCTTGTTAACGTAACTGCGATTTAAAAGACAGAAGTAGGAAGTAGCTCGTAATTAAGAAAAGCCTTGAATAACAAATTTACTGATACATGATTACTTAACTTTCTTCCAAGCTAGACTGAGAAGGAAATAAAAACATAGGCTCGTATTTATAAAGCTATCTCAAGATTGAGAGCAATATTGAGTGCGGATTTGATAGGTGATTTTGTACTTGTAACATTACCCTACCCTAACCTAACCCTATTTTTTTTTTTTAACCCTAATTATAAAAAGAGAAGTAAAGAAAATTAAGAAAAGTTTGAGAAAAGCTAAATGTTGAGAATTTAAAGGTCAATTTTAGTAAATGTAAAGATGAATTTAAGATACGAAAACTTTAATTAAAATTCTTCAGTTGCAAGTAAATCACTTCAAAGAAATAATTATTTACTACACTTAAACGCGACACTAATCGTAGATAGAGCACGGATCCATCAGACACGATTCCCAGAAGGCTGGACATGGACAAGGCTGAAGACACTGTAAATAGAGGAAAAGAAAGAACTTAAAGTAACAGAATTGGTTTCAATTTAATGAGATTAGTATTTGGCCAAATGAACGTCTAGTAGTATAATAGGACCTAAAGTTGCGAACCGCTGTTGTAACCCCTGAACTTTAATGACTCGAATGGTATAACCTACTTTGCCTAATGATAGTTAATTAGAATAGAAAATACTAAACTTACGAAAGTGATGATGAAGATGAATAGAATAAAAATAATTCTAATACTTAGCAAATGTTCAACAATAAAGATTTTAGAGGGTGAGGAAGACTAATAATCTTAGCATTCAAATATATTGTAAGAAATTTGCTGGTTCAAACAAGATAAAACTACAACAGCATTTTTGTGTTTTTGGTAAAGCCGGGGCACCGCCCTTTCCCGCCACCGTGCAGTGCTCCTCGTCAGCCAGACTCTGGATAGAGCTCCTCCAATATATTTAATCCTGATATGAGGGGAAGTATCTTTAATTCAAGTCAAAATGCAATATTTTTGTCAGTCAGTCTAGTCATACTTTACTAGGTATACAAAAGGACAAGAGGGTATATCCATCAAATCTAGGTTTGTTCCTGAACCTAGTGTATGGTTAGGTTTTCCAAATGAAAACCTTTTCAATATTCATTAACTTAATTTGAGAATAATGTATTTCATTATTGTATTTAATGATGTGGTAACGTTAGTTTTACTGTGATTTTAATATCAGGATTTCTTTTGAATTTACATTTACTGAGTTTAATGGAACATATGAATTCACGAAATCTAGATTTACTTGTTTACTAGAATTGTGAATCTATGAAAATATATATTTGAAAACAAAAAACATTAATCTTCCATTACAAAGTCAGAAAGAATCTATTTCAAAATAAAATAAAATAAAAATATGAAGAGAATTTACTGCAAGCAAAACATATTTTAAACTTTTGCAGAATCTACTTTAAGTTAAAGGTAATTATTTATTTTCAACCTTCTACTAAAATGTAACTTCAATTTTGTATTTTAAAATTGTCAAACCTAGTTTCTTTGAACTAAGTAATAAGAAATGGTGAATCGAACTGTACTTGTATAGTTTCCCATTCTTTATTTAGAGAAATCTATTAAGGCTTTGTCTTAGCTTGGCCTAGTAAGCTCAAATCAACATCACTTTCATAAAAGTAACTTCTTTATTTATTACTTTTAACATTGCAAACTATCTATGCAACTCCGTATAAAATGTAAAAGGCTGGTAATAAACATTTGGTAAAATTATATCAAAACAATAAGAAACTTTATACGAATAAAAGTCACGGAAATGCAACTCTCTCTAATGCTTAAAATTTCCACTGCTTGGCATATGAGTATGGCCTTGAATCTAAATATGACATTCATTCTAAATCCGTTAAAAATGTTAGTTAGATAACTATTACTAAAATGTCATTAGTAAAATATCTAATGAGAAAATATTCATAAAATGGACTTAAATGTTTCCTGAATTAGGTATAAAAAAATGTATCAAAAGATTATTAAACTTTGCATTTCTGAATTTTGAATAATATTTAGTTGTAGTCAAAATATGTAGATGAACATAAAATACTGAATAAAAGTAGATATTACCTTTTCAAAACTGTAATTGTCACCCTTCTGGTTGGAACATCCACGTCTCGGAATCAAACTGGAACTGCAGTACCTAAATAATCTAAAATAATATCCGTTCCTATCAGTAGTAGTATCCTTTCAAGATTCTCGAAGGTCCGCCAAATTCCCGGAATGTCCACCTAATATTATTGAAGCTTCGAATTCCCGGTAGGTACACCTAATATTCTTGAAGATCCATCGCATGCCCGGAATGTCCACCTATATTGAAGATCCGTCGAATTCCCGGTAGGTACACCTAATTCTGATATCAATATCCAAAACAATCTGGCTATACTACTAACAAATTAACAATAATCTAAAACCACGCCTCAAATATCTGCAGGGTAAATCTAAGAACAATGTATCAACAAATTCGAACTATTTTTGAAACTATTTCTTACTAATAAAAATTGTACGATTTAAAATGGATGGGTGACCGCTTCTCACGTCTGACTCGAACTAGCTTAAAAGTAGTACAAAAGTTCCGCAACAAGATTAATAATTTCTGGATATCGACATGCCGTGCTACTACACCACCGAATTTGCTATGGAGGAATAAGTGCGACTACATTTTTTTACAAATTTACGAACTTACATTTTACATACCAGATTGAATGTAGGTCAACTTTTCGCTTCCAAGACGTGGCACGCCTGTGAAATATTAATACGTAGGTACTTTCTACTAGGTAGACACACAAATTTACACTAATCTACTGAAATAACGTCATACCAAAACGTACCCTCCGACGCACAAAATCCTGAAACAATTTTACTTTGCAAAATAACCAACAACTATATCGCAGTCCCGTGATCTAACGAGAACTATCCCGCGGAAGAAACTGTAAATAATTTAAACGAAATCGAACCTACGATCTAGCTCACGCACTATGAGTACCGAAGGCTGTAACCAAATGCACCTACGAGGCAAAGCGCGCCGCGCAACGTACTACCTACCGTTCCATACCCGCGCGTCGTGGTTATAACTACCTACCGTTCCGTACTTTTATTTTCGTTCAATCAAAATATAATTTCTTAAAATAGGTACACTTAAATCTCAGCTTCACACATATTCAATAAAATAAAACGTATGGAAAATTCCTGAAAATGTACACATAAAATTATCGTAGGTAGAATTCACAATCCGAAGTAAAAATGTAGAATGTACACGGAGATAAGCTAAAACACATGACAATGATGTAGAACCAGAATATCACAGATTTTAACCAACATACTACAAGATTCTAACTTATGAAAAATGTGAATTTCGTTTACGTAGTTACAATGACTAGGAAACAAATATGGCAGACACGGCTTAGTACCGACACTCATACTCATACGCTTTTTCTTACGTTACGCGATTACAAAACTTTATATTGCACTGTTATATTCTGTATCTACGAAATATAAGGAAAGATCTGACCAGATAAATAGCTGCAGACACGATGGCTGGCATCAGCTCCAGTCGCCTTTCCTGGAACCAAGAACCTCTTCAAAGTTGCGACCGTCGCTCCCGGCGCCTTTCCAAAAGTGTCACAACCGCATGTTTTTTCCAAGGAAGCGTCTGTTTAAACCGACAAAATTACGATTACCACGGAATACTTGAAAATCGCTAATGAATCAAAACTTTTATAATTCGTCGAGTAATAACCAATGGTAGCAATTCGTAGTTACAAAAACCATGACTTAACCAATAGAATTTCACACCTGTCACTGTCGCTCATAAGAGAACAAAAAGGGACGGCAACAATCTCAGCCAAGATTTTTCCAACACTACCCTCCACGAATCAATAGCATTGGCTCCCGGATTCGAACCTGAAGTTAGCCTAGGAGGCTAGCCCTAAAAGTATTCTAATTTGAGAACAGATGGCGCTTTTCCCATTTACTACAAAATTAAGGATTTTACGTAAAATACATGAGAAATTAAGTCGAAAATTATGAAATTGATTATTTTTTACTTCTTACTATTTATTTAAATCAGAAGTTTGATCAAATTCCGCAACAGTTTCGTGAAACTACTTCCATGTTGGACGAGGTGTGAGTGAAAAACATAGAATGTGCCAGCTCCATACTATGAATTTTAGCGTGGCGCTGCATATCGGAGAAAATATCAAATATATGATATGAACAACCATAGACCTTCCACGTAATACAGTGAGTTTTTATCTTAGGGTCATTTTGTATTGCGATTCTATGTATGTACATGGAACAAGAAGTTTTATATTGTATGATCTTGACGGTCTAGTTAGTTCCTTTTTTCGCCACACTCAATACACCATAAACACGGAGAGGCACTGTAATCCTTTCAGACAGTGATGAATGAACTTGTCAGTCATTTGATTAACATTATTTTTGTTTCGTTTTGATGTTAATGGTATTTAATGTTTATTATAATTTGACAAATATTTAAACCGTATTTTATAATGGTCAATATTTAAATTATATGGATTAACAAGCAATATTGTTAACAAAATAGCAAGTTTATTTCTGAATGCTATTGCTTCATATTTGGATAATCAAAATGTTATATTCAAGTTTATTTTAATTTATGAACATGATCGTTATTTTTCGAACAATATTCAACTAATTATTAATCTGAAAGTTTGTAAACTTTTGTTTACTTGCAGATTCTCTTCTCGCGGTGGTCATACAACTATCTGACCATTAAGAGCTCAGATGCGATTTCATCTGAAATGGCGCAAAATTCAAAATGTCTTAAATCGATTTTGATGAATTATAATTTTACAAATGGATAATTTTTATCAAATCAAGCTATTTATAAGAAATATTATATTTGTGGGGTGACGGTGCGCCTAAACATGAAGGCGTATCGTTACATCCGACCCCCAATTTACTGGAGTTGACTTAAAACTTCAACGGAGGAAAATTCTCTTGACTCAAAATTGAAATCCACAAATATAATCAGTTAGAAAAAATTTCATTGACACTTTTCCCAGAATGTATTTTGTGTGGTGTGTATTTTAAACCAAAAGGTCAGCAAATAGTTACATGGATTGAATCCCCAAGCTTTAAACATTAAGTCATGAATAAAAATCTCCTTCCCAAGGGCAACAAGTCTCTGCCGAGGAACCGGAAGGCCAGTCGACCCTGTGATCTCATCTGTTCAGTCCAACCAATACTCTTTTATTGATTTGAAATTGAACCAATATACGAATGACCCTGGTCAAAGAATGAAAGTGTTGCATTTGATAGTTCCAGTCATTTAAATCCAACTGACAAAAAGTTCTACTCAAAAATCTCAACCCAAAATAAAAATTACTAACCTTTCGGAGAATGTAACAAATAAAACTGTACCTACCAAAACTCATAACTCATCAGACGAATAATCAACTTATTTTGATGATTATTCGGACAAAATACAAAGCCAAGCAAAGGAACAGTCTTGTTTGTAGTGTGCCTATTAGTTGGAGCGAATTATGAAATACAGATAAAACCTGTTAATGTTATATAACTGAATCAAAACATTGTATGATTCAAGTCATTGAATTTACCCCTAACACCAAATTTCATAAAACCTCATTATGTACCGTGTAGTGTGTCATGGTTAAAATGTCAATGAAAAGTATCCTAGACTCTGATTCCATTATTTATCTATACTCTTCTCTCTGGCTTAAGTCTAATCTTTGATTTCAAAGACAGAGATTCGCCTTAGCTTATCTTTCATAATCATCACAATACAACCTCTTATGATCATTCCACAATCGTCCCATACATTCTGCATAGACAAGTTAACAGAACCTTTGTCAGGATATCAAATGTTCATGATTTTTTTATTCAAAATCAACAATTTTCCTCATCTTAAATCAATTATGAAATGCAAAAATTCCGCAAGTAACCAAACTGTTACGCTGAAAGTATTTAGCACAAAAGTTCCTAGTTCCATTTGTATGAAATACGGATTTTATTGACTGTTAAGTCGCAAATTTATCACAGAATCCCCAAGTTCAACCCTTACACTTTTAACCGACAATTTCATAGCATCTTTTCAATAGTCAAGCTTAAATAAATAATGGGAAGTATCATTTAAATTACACTATGAAAATATTTACTATTTCCTCAATTTTATAAAAAGAAATTGTACATCCTTCCAAAAGTGAATTTGTGTTGTGTGTGTGTGTAATGTGACTAAAAATGTTAACAGCCATGACTCCAATTTGAAGTCTGAAATCTTTGATTACCTCAAGTTAATGAACAACAATGTATCTCGCAGGATTAAATCACACCGTGTGCAAGGCGCTGAGGTTGTGCTAAGCCTCAACGTACTAGAAGAGTAGTACTTATACAATCCACATCAATACTCGTCTTTATTCTGCATTGGAATGGTGATCGTTAGATAAGATGATACCCCTACGTTACACAATGCAGATACCCTATATGCTTGATATCTTGCCGGGCATATTGATCAAGGCAATCTCTTCAAATCCCAATTCTAAGTTATTTCGTTAACACCTTAGCTTGATGTAAGTGTGGGGAAAAGCATTTAGCCTCATAGCATCAGCCTGAGAACTGCGTGTGAGTAGAAAAATATATGAAACACCTGTTAAACACAGAAATGACTGCTGTCCTAATCCTAGCTTCTACTTTTCATATAAATTTCGTTGTTGTGTGGTGTAGTTTTTAGAAGGACACACAATAACTTGTAGCCAATGTAGGTAAGCTATGATATTTACCAGAGCCCTGCTTACATCTCCTTTCAAACTTATTAATAATATAAATATTTAATAAACATAAATAATAATAATACATAAATTATCATAAAACATTCATCAATCTTTCAATCCCCTTTTATTGGCCACCTTACTCTGATCTGCGCCACTCAAATAAACATCACAGCCACCTCTACTTGACCACTGATAAACAAATTTAGAATTATTGATATGCATGTGATAAATTGTTTTTTTTTTTTTTTTTGCATTCTTATTGGAAATATCCATCTGTTCCCAAATCAAAATACGTACTTTAAAATTCGCAAATGATAACTCCAAAACTTATCAACTAAAACACTTAGGGTTAGTGAAATTAAACATATAACACAGAAATTACGCCAATCGCTATTAGAACGTTGCCTTTTCTAAAATAAAGGAATATGAAAATATTTACGCCGCAACTTTTGCTCTTTCTAAAATAATAAACTTATCATGAAAATTGTTTTATGAAGCAACGTATCTTTTACGCTATTGCACTTATGCTAGGTATTATTTTAAAACTAAGTTAGTACTTATGAACTAAGGACAAACACGTTTGTAGCAAGCAGTGTGGCGCCCAAGACAAAGGAATGTAGAGAAATCCTGAAGGTTTGGTGAAACCCAAAACAGATTAACCCGCTCCGAACCATGAGACCCCAGCACTCTTGCCCAAATATTTTTTTCATTTTCTAACTACTATTACGCTTACGCTTGTATTACGCTAATGTCAAAATATAACTGCTTCAGTGGTCTACTAACTGCTTCCATGGTCTAGTGGTCCGAGCCATGGGCTCTCGATCCGGATTTCCTCGGTTCGATTCCCAGGGAGAAGAATGACTTTGTGTTGTTGTTTCTAGTTTGGTTAGGACATTGCAGGCTGAATCACCCGATTGTTCGAGAACATAAAGGATTCCGTGCTTCGGAGGGCACGTTAAGACGACGGTCCCGATCGCTATCATAGATAGTGGTTGTAACACAATCCATGTCAGAGGTCTTTTAGCTGTGCTATAAGGCGGTTTAAAATTCTGACATCAGGGTTCATCGGATCGATCGACTTGATACCCATACGACAGAAGAAGAAGTTTTCGAGTAGTGTCGCGCTCGGCTCGCTTCGCTCGCGTCATGTTAATGGTTTAGTTTTATTACGTCGCGTTCGGTTCGCTCGCGTAACATATTGATTTAATTTTCGTGTTGTATTACCGTCGATTTGCTCGCTTTTTCAAGTGTCCTCTGTTAAATACCTACAGTTTAACTAAAATGTCTGGGTTTTTTTTTAGTATTTTAGGATGTCAAGATATTACGCAATCGCTTATTATGTTTATCACAAAATTTTACGCTGTACTTTATGTAGAGAAAAACTATTATCAAATTAATTACGCGCAAAAATGCCTTAAAAACTATACCGTCTAAACCCATTACTTAGTTCTAACATGAGAAATAATTATGTTTGTTGATGAAGAAATCTGAAAATAATTTATTAATTAAAATAGGTACACAAATAAAATAGTTAAAATATTAAAATCCTGGAAATTCAAAACCAATAAATGATGACGATGTATTTTTCCTGAAATCACTTAAAAAATAACAAATATGTCCTAAACAACACTAACTCTAACACTCGACTATCTGAAACACGTAACAGAAAGACATAAAAGAAATAAACCAGCTCCAGAAAATCTCATCATACGTTTACGAATGAGCTCTGCCAAATCTGCTGCAACTGTCTATTTATAAGAAAAGAATTGGATGACTCAGAAAATCTATAAAATTAAATAAAATGTAAATGTTATTTTTTTCTAATTTTAAAGAATGCAAAGCCTAATTTAATTGTACATCTACTACTACTACAATTAAATGATTTTGTTAATTTTGGTTGGTTTTATTGGCACTGGAACTAACTTAATAAAATTTATTTGATTTAAGCCAATTCAAATAACCTTAGATAAGTATCGCGTCATGAAAGAATGAAATATAAATATTCAGCAAAATTATCGAAGTTGCATAGAAAGTAAATATACGTTTTAACAATTAAGAATAAAAATAATACAATAGTAAATAAACAAAATAACTAATTAATTGTAAGTATTTGCAACAGAAACTAGAAATAACTCATAAGTTTTAAATATTGGCAAAAGGAAACCCAAAATTAAGCATAAAAACCAGAAATAATTGCAATGATTAAATGTTATCTACTAACGAATCATAAAACTAATTGTAATTTAACGTTACTGAATTGACTTATTTGTTTGTAGCCTTGTAAAAATTTAAAATGTAGCCTAATTTTGATATAAGCAACACTAAATTTCTTAAATAACCATACAATAACCATGAGAAGCATGATGTTGTTGAATTAAAAAAACGTATACGATTAAATTCCAAATTGAAACATCGCGTTTGTGTACTTTCGCTACTCAACTAGCTTTAATGACATCTTAAATATTTAAAAGAACTAAGAATGTTCTAAGAAATCTAGGCTTGACATCGTTTTGTTTATTAAAGTTGAAGGTTACCGTTTTAAAATTACACATTTAAGAACATTAGCTTATTTTCATGAAAGTGTGTTAAGACTTGAATTTACTTTTAAAACTTAACGACCCCCATAATCTACTTACGACCCCTAAAGTTTACTAACGACCCCCCCAATTTACTAGACATTTTGTCTGTAGGTAATTTTTCAAAATGTATTGTTATGTTAATATAAATAGCAGTGTAAAACAATAAAATCATGATTATTAAGGTAATGTAAACAGGTTAATTAGAAATTCAAAACAATCCGCATGAAAAATTTACAACCCTGGAAAAATATAAATAAAACATTAAATTCATAACACCTTATACACTAAAATACCATTCTTGTCACTCCGTTTTCACGAACAACAATTTGTGGTTACAAAGATAACCACGTAAAAGTAAAACTGAAACCAATTCCTCAGCAAGTCAAAAGTCTGATTCTGGAACTGAAAGAAAATGAAAAGATCCGTGCTCTACGTTGAAATGAAAATGCAATCCTAGTAACGCAAAATCAAAATAAACGTGCTGTAAGCCTATACTCTCTAATCTAAATGTCAAAATGTAAGTAAATGTATCAATTGTAATAGGAACATTAGCAAAATTTAAATAAAATGACACAAAAATCATAATTTCAAGATATTTAAGTCCGTAGTAATACAAAAAACGATGTATCCTGGTCACGCAAACCGATTTGTAACATTACCCTACCCTAACCTAACCCTATTTTTTTTTTTTAACCCTAATTATAAAAAGAGAAGTAAAGAAAATTAAGAAAAGTTTGAGAAAAGCTAAATGTTGAGAATTTAAAGGTCAATTTTAGTAAATGTAAAGATGAATTTAAGATACGAAAACTTTAATTAAAATTCTTCAGTTGCAAGTAAATCACTTCAAAGAAATAATTATTTACTACACTTAAACGCGACACTAATCGTAGATAGAGCACGGATCCATCAGACACGATTCCCAGAAGGCTGGACATGGACAAGGCTGAAGACACTGTAAATAGAGGAAAAGAAAGAACTTAAAGTAACAGAATTGGTTTCAATTTAATGAGATTAGTATTTGGCCAAATGAACGTCTAGTAGTATAATAGGACCTAAAGTTGCGAACCGCTGTTGTAACCCCTGAACTTTAATGACTCGAATGGTATAACCTACTTTGCCTAATGATAGTTAATTAGAATAGAAAATACTAAACTTACGAAAGTGATGATGAAGATGAATAGAATAAAAATAATTCTAATACTTAGCAAATGTTCAACAATAAAGATTTTAGAGGGTGAGGAAGACTAATAATCTTAGCATTCAAATATATTGTAAGAAATTTGCTGGTTCAAACAAGATAAAACTACAACAGCATTTTTGTGTTTTTGGTAAAGCCGGGGCACCGCCCTTTCCCGCCACCGTGCAGTGCTCCTCGTCAGCCAGACTCTGGATAGAGCTCCTCCAATATATTTAATCCTGATATGAGGGGAAGTATCTTTAATTCAAGTCAAAATGCAATATTTTTGTCAGTCAGTCTAGTCATACTTTACTAGGTATACAAAAGGACAAGAGGGTATATCCATCAAATCTAGGTTTGTTCCTGAACCTAGTGTATGGTTAGGTTTTCCAAATGAAAACCTTTTCAATATTCATTAACTTAATTTGAGAATAATGTATTTCATTATTGTATTTAATGATGTGGTAACGTTAGTTTTACTGTGATTTTAATATCAGGATTTCTTTTGAATTTACATTTACTGAGTTTAATGGAACATATGAATTCACGAAATCTAGATTTACTTGTTTACTAGAATTGTGAATCTATGAAAATATATATTTGAAAACAAAAAACATTAATCTTCCATTACAAAGTCAGAAAGAATCTATTTCAAAATAAAATAAAATAAAAATATGAAGAGAATTTACTGCAAGCAAAACATATTTTAAACTTTTGCAGAATCTACTTTAAGTTAAAGGTAATTATTTATTTTCAACCTTCTACTAAAATGTAACTTCAATTTTGTATTTTAAAATTGTCAAACCTAGTTTCTTTGAACTAAGTAATAAGAAATGGTGAATCGAACTGTACTTGTATAGTTTCCCATTCTTTATTTAGAGAAATCTATTAAGGCTTTGTCTTAGCTTGGCCTAGTAAGCTCAAATCAACATCACTTTCATAAAAGTAACTTCTTTATTTATTACTTTTAACATTGCAAACTATCTATGCAACTCCGTATAAAATGTAAAAGGCTGGTAATAAACATTTGGTAAAATTATATCAAAACAATAAGAAACTTTATACGAATAAAAGTCACGGAAATGCAACTCTCTCTAATGCTTAAAATTTCCACTGCTTGGCATATGAGTATGGCCTTGAATCTAAATATGACATTCATTCTAAATCCGTTAAAAATGTTAGTTAGATAACTATTACTAAAATGTCATTAGTAAAATATCTAATGAGAAAATATTCATAAAATGGACTTAAATGTTTCCTGAATTAGGTATAAAAAAATGTATCAAAAGATTATTAAACTTTGCATTTCTGAATTTTGAATAATATTTAGTTGTAGTCAAAATATGTAGATGAACATAAAATACTGAATAAAAGTAGATATTACCTTTTCAAAACTGTAATTGTCACCCTTCTGGTTGGAACATCCACGTCTCGGAATCAAACTGGAACTGCAGTACCTAAATAATCTAAAATAATATCCGTTCCTATCAGTAGTAGTATCCTTTCAAGATTCTCGAAGGTCCGCCAAATTCCCGGAATGTCCACCTAATATTATTGAAGCTTCGAATTCCCGGTAGGTACACCTAATATTCTTGAAGATCCATCGCATGCCCGGAATGTCCACCTATATTGAAGATCCGTCGAATTCCCGGTAGGTACACCTAATTCTGATATCAATATCCAAAACAATCTGGCTATACTACTAACAAATTAACAATAATCTAAAACCACGCCTCAAATATCTGCAGGGTAAATCTAAGAACAATGTATCAACAAATTCGAACTATTTTTGAAACTATTTCTTACTAATAAAAATTGTACGATTTAAAATGGATGGGTGACCGCTTCTCACGTCTGACTCGAACTAGCTTAAAAGTAGTACAAAAGTTCCGCAACAAGATTAATAATTTCTGGATATCGACATGCCGTGCTACTACACCACCGAATTTGCTATGGAGGAATAAGTGCGACTACATTTTTTTACAAATTTACGAACTTACATTTTACATACCAGATTGAATGTAGGTCAACTTTTCGCTTCCAAGACGTGGCACGCCTGTGAAATATTAATACGTAGGTACTTTCTACTAGGTAGACACACAAATTTACACTAATCTACTGAAATAACGTCATACCAAAACGTACCCTCCGACGCACAAAATCCTGAAACAATTTTACTTTGCAAAATAACCAACAACTATATCGCAGTCCCGTGATCTAACGAGAACTATCCCGCGGAAGAAACTGTAAATAATTTAAACGAAATCGAACCTACGATCTAGCTCACGCACTATGAGTACCGAAGGCTGTAACCAAATGCACCTACGAGGCAAAGCGCGCCGCGCAACGTACTACCTACCGTTCCATACCCGCGCGTCGTGGTTATAACTACCTACCGTTCCGTACTTTTATTTTCGTTCAATCAAAATATAATTTCTTAAAATAGGTACACTTAAATCTCAGCTTCACACATATTCAATAAAATAAAACGTATGGAAAATTCCTGAAAATGTACACATAAAATTATCGTAGGTAGAATTCACAATCCGAAGTAAAAATGTAGAATGTACACGGAGATAAGCTAAAACACATGACAATGATGTAGAACCAGAATATCACAGATTTTAACCAACATACTACAAGATTCTAACTTATGAAAAATGTGAATTTCGTTTACGTAGTTACAATGACTAGGAAACAAATATGGCAGACACGGCTTAGTACCGACACTCATACTCATACGCTTTTTCTTACGTTACGCGATTACAAAACTTTATATTGCACTGTTATATTCTGTATCTACGAAATATAAGGAAAGATCTGACCAGATAAATAGCTGCAGACACGATGGCTGGCATCAGCTCCAGTCGCCTTTCCTGGAACCAAGAACCTCTTCAAAGTTGCGACCATAGTAGAAAGAGGGGGAAGTAGGCTATCTCCGGCCGAATCCGCGATATAATTGCCTACTGTCTCAGGGTTGTCACTTTAAGCTAAATTTTAATTCAATGTCTATAAATTGGCAAAGGTCGGGAAGTTGTGTTTTTTTTACTTGTATTATCTGGGTACAGGGTTTGAAAGATCGGTTTTACCTAAACGATGATGAAACCTTTTACGATCAAAGAAAGAGCGACGGGCCAACTGACGGACGGCGCGGGGCGGTGATGAGCACGAGTAAACAGTAGGTTACTGGTTACTGATAGATGGTACTGTCAACCAATTCATTAGTTTAAAGCCCGGCACTTGCCAAATATAAAAACTCATCTCTGAATAACTGATTCAATGATCATTAGTCAATAAAGTTCAACAAAATGGTTTTCCTAACAAATACTCATTTTTTGTAAAGATACAGAGCAGTATTATTTATGAAAAAAGGGATTGCATTAATTTCGCGGTGCCAAAAAGCCGTGACGCCCGCGAACCTCGTACGGAGTTAGCCCCGACTGGCGCACGGAGAAACCCCGCGAGATTTTGTGTTAGTGTGCGTGCGGCGGCGCATAGATACTATGGCGCGCACATACAAGCCGCGCACGGTGCGTTTGTATGAAGATAACTTACTTCCCCCTCTTTCTACTATGTTGCGACCGTCGCTCCCGGCGCCTTTCCAAAAGTGTCACAACCGCATGTTTTTTCCAAGGAAGCGTCTGTTTAAACCGACAAAATTACGATTACCACGGAATACTTGAAAATCGCTAATGAATCAAAACTTTTATAATTCGTCGAGTAATAACCAATGGTAGCAATTCGTAGTTACAAAAACCATGACTTAACCAATAGAATTTCACACCTGTCACTGTCGCTCATAAGAGAACAAAAAGGGACGGCAACAATCTCAGCCAAGATTTTTCCAACACTACCCTCCACGAATCAATAGCATTGGCTCCCGGATTCGAACCTGAAGTTAGCCTAGGAGGCTAGCCCTAAAAGTATTCTAATTTGAGAACAGATGGCGCTTTTCCCATTTACTACAAAATTAAGGATTTTACGTAAAATACATGAGAAATTAAGTCGAAAATTATGAAATTGATTATTTTTTACTTCTTACTATTTATTTAAATCAGAAGTTTGATCAAATTCCGCAACAGTTTCGTGAAACTACTTCCATGTTGGACGAGGTGTGAGTGAAAAACATAGAATGTGCCAGCTCCATACTATGAATTTTAGCGTGGCGCTGCATATCGGAGAAAATATCAAATATATGATATGAACAACCATAGACCTTCCACGTAATACAGTGAGTTTTTATCTTAGGGTCATTTTGTATTGCGATTCTATGTATGTACATGGAACAAGAAGTTTTATATTGTATGATCTTGACGGTCTAGTTAGTTCCTTTTTTCGCCACACTCAATACACCATAAACACGGAGAGGCACTGTAATCCTTTCAGACAGTGATGAATGAACTTGTCAGTCATTTGATTAACATTATTTTTGTTTCGTTTTGATGTTAATGGTATTTAATGTTTATTATAATTTGACAAATATTTAAACCGTATTTTATAATGGTCAATATTTAAATTATATGGATTAACAAGCAATATTGTTAACAAAATAGCAAGTTTATTTCTGAATGCTATTGCTTCATATTTGGATAATCAAAATGTTATATTCAAGTTTATTTTAATTTATGAACATGATCGTTATTTTTCGAACAATATTCAACTAATTATTAATCTGAAAGTTTGTAAACTTTTGTTTACTTGCAGATTCTCTTCTCGCGGTGGTCATACAACTATCTGACCATTAAGAGCTCAGATGCGATTTCATCTGAAATGGCGCAAAATTCAAAATGTCTTAAATCGATTTTGATGAATTATAATTTTACAAATGGATAATTTTTATCAAATCAAGCTATTTATAAGAAATATTATATTTGTGGGGTGACGGTGCGCCTAAACATGAAGGCGTATCGTTACATACTGAAATGACGTTTCTGATACGAACTCAAACTCGCTGTCACTCTTGAGAGCTGATTATAAATACGGGCCATAGACATGTAGCGACTGCTCCTTTTCCCGGGCATTTTGTAAATACCAACAAAGGGATTCCAGGATTAACGAGTAAGTATTGTAATTCTGCGTTTTACTCTACCTACCCCGTAAGGCATAATGTCGTTATTATGTATGCATGTGATTACTAAACCAGACGTCCCTCCGTCAAAACAGAGTAGGTAGACTAGCATGATAAAGCCCGCAAATAAAGTAGAGGTAGGCATCGCAATCTAACTCGAAATTTGAATTCAGAGGACGGTCGGATCGGGCCGAACGAATTTATACGACGACGCACATAAAACTGGAATGAAATCGTCGGCATTCCGATATCGTGGAGTGCTCAGCTCGAGGGCGGAAACAAGCCTTACAGGACCTCGTATTGGTTAGGTTATCTATGGTATTGCTTGCAGTAAAAAAAAACGTTTCGACGCGTTCAAGACCTTTGAAGTTAAGTAATTTGAAAACCTGCTTGCCTCCGTAGGTATGCTGCCGCGCGATAACGAATATATCGCATTTATATGTCAAACTCCCCTACAAATAGTTTGTTTGATAGATGTTAATCGCGGCTACATGATACGGGGGCCTACACGGGGGCAGATGTACTAGCTGGAAAAAAGTTTGCCATCCTTAAATTTAAGGTTATTTTTTTCATTACTTATAAATACTCGGTCAGTTATGAGAGAGAAATAAAATGCTCAGCGTCCTACTAAGAAAACATTTTGCATACCTCCAAACAAACCGATGAGACGTTACGCAATGAAGAGTTAACCTCGTAAAAAATAGGCGATCGAGGTAAAAATATGGGCCCAAATTACCCGGGGTGAAAAAATCTTCTGAATATTCAGTTGGTTTAAAACGGGATCGCGTTTAACACTTTGCATTCTGCGTAAGTCTAAAGTGTCCCAAATTAATCGAAGTCATATTTATTTATGTCAGTTACCAGGGGCGCCGATTCCGTGTGTGCTCGGGTGCTCCAGCACCCACGAGAGGTAAGGCCTAGCACGCAGGGCGATTTTTTTCGCGCGAATTAAATCCGCAGAAATCTGGGATGTATGGGGTTGTATGAAAGTGCACGCACTCGCGGAAAAAAATCGCGCGAGATTCCTCATACAAATTCCCGAGTAGGTAGGTATGTCATTAAAGAGCTGGACCACCCACTTGAATTTTAAAAACCTGGCGCCCCTGTCGGTTACCACCAAGCCAGGATTCGGATCCAGAACCCATTCAGGCTCAAACCACTACACCACAGAGGCAGTTGATTGAATAGGAATGAATGCATGTATTTTTTTCTTTTGTTCTGTAACACAAATCAGTTGATGTGGTAGTATGACAGGTATGGTAGTAGGAGCATAGGTACGTCCTCCTCTCGCTGGTCACATCCATCGTACTGTAGCCTTCGAAGGTTGTTTTCGCTTCCAGGCAACCAAGTGTTGGAATGATATACCACCACCCATAAGAAACATGTCTTGTAAATCGTCTTTTAAAAAACATCTTAAACTACACTACTTGAATTTGACTAAAAACTCCACTGAGTTGTCTGGAATAGCGAATCCACACAGTACAAAATCATAGCAAGTATTTTGACCGACAAACACACTTCTCATATTGTGCATAAACACAAGTCACTTACAATTACACAATTTCAATTTATACTAATACTTAGTTCTATTTTTATTTATTTTACGCGTGGGTAGTTTATTAAAACAAAAAGCTTTTTCTGTTCGGATGTTTAACCGCTTATCACTCACACGGGTGACGGCTGAAAATCAGTGTTGCCCTCTGGGTAAAATATCACTGAGCCTTGGCCCTTTCGCATCACTACGGCACACATGTGCATATTTTAAGAACCATTTTAATTTGTTCATACTATTTTTGTGCACTTAAACTATTTAAAATGTACATGTGTTTTGTAGAATTGTGAATAAAACGTTTTATCTATCTATCTATCTATCTGGTATTTAAAGTGTTACTGTTTGTTTGTCATCGAGAGACGGTTTTAATAATTTTATGTGTAAACGAAACGCTTGAGTGGGGAAAAAAAAAATGGTGATATAGTTAAAAGGTTTGGTTCGTTTTTTACTAAAATTGACATAACTGAAAAAACACACCTCCCCGTTCGAAATTACCTCTTTTGATCAAACAATTTGTTTGTCGAAGCCATTTTTCATTCATTTTACAAGAAGAATTTCTTTCTTAAAGTTGTTCAGTGTCGTTGACTGAGCAAGCAAGCCCTTTGAGTTTTCAGGACACCGTTCTCTCTTGCATCCTGTATATAAGCAAAGTTCACATAGTTATGAACTGCGAAGCTCCACTCCACCATTATTTACGTAAACTTATATTTTTCCGCTTCCACTGAAACACATGTTTGTACAATATTTAAGTCAACAATAAATCGTGGAACTAAGCGAGTAGTGTGCTTAAAAACACTTGTGCCAGTCTTAACCCTCGAGTTATGCAGCTTCATGCATACAAAATGATTCTACGTTGAATTTCGGCCTCCTAGCGCCTAGAGTCGCCTCATTAGGACCTGGGCAAACTGAGAGCTGTAGCACATTAACAACTTCATAATACAGAGCGCTGTTTAGTGTGATTAAGAACTGCCTCCGTAGTCTATTAGTCTGAGCCATGGGATGCCAATCTGAAGGACATGGATTCGATTTCCACGAAGTTGATACTTGTTTATTACTTACCAAGGTTTTCGCCAGTTTGGTTAGGACATGCGGACTAGATCTGATTACCAGTAAGATTAATGCCGTACTTCGGAGGGTACGTTATTCTGAGTTTATTGGGTATACCTGGGTTTATTGGGTCGCAATACTGCTCTAAAAACGTGATTACTTTTAATGATTCTATTAGAAATGAAAACTATTTACAGTTTCTTGTCATGAGAGTAAAAAATAAAATTGAGGCTCAAAAACTTAAAAATCTATATTTTTATATGAAATTCATTTCAGCGCCTAGAGTCGTCTCATTAGGACTTAGGTAAACTGAGAGCTGTATGTAACACATTAACAACTTTGTAATATAGAGCGCTGTTATTTTACTGCTGTGAAAGCCTGATTACTTTGAAGATTCAAAAGCATGAAAGCCAATACTTAGAAATGAAAACGTTTTTTATACTGCCAGATTCTTCTCTTTAAGTTTTATCTCATAATAGATCATGCAGACAAAATAAATTACTTTTAGATAAAAAAAAAACATATATTATAATCAATATTTTAATCAGAATTAAGGGTCAGCTCACAACGGGAAACGATGCGACGCGACGCGGCATGAAACTGCTTGAAGACGCGTCTCGTTGTATCACGAAGCGACTGAAATTTTCGAGTTCTGACACCAAAAATCATGCTGAAAATATCTACCTATATTATTTTTATATTAAAGTTCTGTATCTCATCCTCCTCTTTGATGAGTGGGCGTCGTATCGCTTCAACATTTATATTCCTACCTACGACCGTACTAAACCGATTTGTGTTCCCACTCAAGCACTGCACTTGAGTCCATCTGTGGTCTCAGGTCGTGTTCTTAGCAGATTAGTGGCTCAAAGCTACTCACGGCCGAGCCGGTCCAAACTGGCTTACGCCGGTCCACTGCGCGTCAGATCTGGGGCGTTCGATTGTGAGTAATAGGGGTGTACTTCGAAGATTTATCGTGGTGAATAATACTCCTCCAAACTGATTTTAGGTGATGGCGGCCATCTGCGTAGGACTTGATTTTTAGTGCCCGAGTGTGAGTGTTTGCAAAACACACAAGACTATGCATTATCAATTCCTTCAATCTCCTATTCTGATGGGACAGACTGACTTATACGACCATAGAAATGTCAGGCGCAAGATGGACATCTTACTTTTCTGATAATCTGGTGATCAGAACAACAACACACAGTCGATGTCACTCACCGGGAATTGAACTCGGGACCTCGGTATCGAGAGCCCATGTCTCAGACCACTAGACCCCGGAAGCAGTTCTTGTAACTAAACACCTTTTGATGTGATAAGTTATCTTAATCTCTTCAATGCTGATTTGGATTTTTCTTTTCTATTTTTATTTGCCATAGAAATATTAATCGAACTCATGTCCTCCAGATTGATAGCCTTCTAGTCACACCAGTAGACAGCATAGAAAGTTTCCACTCAGTTTACCGTGGTCTCGTGTGGTGTACAAGCCAGATCATACTAGCTTACACCGGTTCACTGCGTGTTGGATCTGTGCGTTCGGTTGCAAGTTATAGCGGTTATAGCTGACCGAGACCAGTATTTGTCATCTGTGAACTACGCGTCATCAATATGCAGTATTTAAATACAACCAAAAAGGGTATTATGCACCTTGAAGGACATGAATGTTCCCATGACTTTAAACAACATCGAAATACATCGTGTAACAAAAAGGGCTACATCCTGAAGGATATGAATCTGCCCATGAAACTAATTAACTTTTCGCAAAGAAACATAAAAAAAAATTACCTACCTCAGCCACACTAACTTAGGCCCATATTTAATAATCAGCTCTTGAGACAGACAACGAGTTTGGGTTCGCATTAGAAATGGCATAACAGCACGAAACAGCCTGTCAAATCTATAATGTCATTAGCTGATGCATCTTGTATGGGAGTACAATTTCGTCTTTTGTAGTTTTTCTAGACCTATGTACTTTGGAAAAAAAAAGTTTCATGGGAAAATTCACATGCTTCAAGGTACATTACCTTTCTGGTAAAGCGGAGATTTCATTCTTCTTTAAGAATATGGATATGCGCAAAGGTCGAGTGTGTTTTCGAGTTGACGAACGATCCGATTAGATGAATCCTGGTGTCAGAGTTTTTAATCTTCCCTTTGCGCATATACAAGTAATAAACACCAGATGTAAGATTTTTTTTTTATAAAGAGTCTTGGCGTGGAAACAAGTCCTTCAGCCGAAATCACTTCACAGACGGCGTTGTCTTGCCAACTGAAAGCCCCAAAAAAAAAAAAGAAGCTCTTGTTGACATGTACCTAATTTTATTTTTGCTAAGTAGGTACCTATGTAGAATAACGTTTTTGTTTGTCTAAAAACGTAACCAGTAATAGAACTTAGGCATTTTTGTATCTTCAGTGTCTGTCTAGACTTGTTACTTCTCCGAGGTTCTGTATATTCATAAATTAAATTAGGTCGTAAACATGTTGTGCTATTTCTGAGAACGCAAAAACATAAGCTAAAGAAATACGCTTGGTACTAAATTTTATTTTATATTGTAACTTTGATTTTAGTAATTCCCAACATAAAATTATATAAAATTTCGTCTTCCCTATTCAAATAAGTTCTAAGGCATACTAAACTCGATAATTATAGAATTTAAAGCTTCATAACAACAGACGTCTATATTATTTAATTTCTAACTCAATCATATATTTTTTGATAAAAAAGAAAGTACCTATGGTTTATGATGACCAATTTGTTTTTGACATAAAAGCATAACTGGGACATCACCTCGCCTCTTAGAGCAGCGAGGGCCTTATGTCTTCGCCTTGACGAAATCCTGAAAATATAAAAACATTTTCAAACAGTTTCATTACAATTGAAAATCCAAGCCCATATCTTCCCACGCACTGCTGCGTCGCGCCCCTTTTGCTGGCTTAAAATAAATGAACCGTAAACACCGAATACATTATTATATTGAGTTTTTTTACGCTTTCATTTAATTAAAGCCTTTTATTTTCTCATCTTTCACTTTTGTTGGATAGCTAGCTTAAAACATGCAGCCTTTCTTGTTTATTGAGTTTTTTGTCTGAATACCTCTTTTGGGGTAGGCAGACCGACAACGACCAAAACAAAGGTAATTCCGCCAAGTCTGACAAGTTCTGTATATTGCTGTAGTGTCAGATTGTCAGCTCGTTGCCTAAATTACAATATACTGAAGCCCTCGAAACCCTTAGCTGGTTTTTACAGCATGCTTGGGAGGAGATGCAGCTGGCGCATTCTATGTTTTTCTATCGCTCCCAGACCACACATGACTAATAACACACATGACTAATAAGCGCGGTGGGAAAAAAATAACCTATACTTGACATCAGAGGCTGTGCTTAATTTTCTATGTGTATGTACCTATATACGTACTAAAAGCAACTTTAAAACCAACTTTTTCCATAAAACTGCGAAAACTATTAAAAAAATGTATCAGCAAAGGCACTTTCGCTAAGATTCAAATCACGTATAAGTCTAAAAGCTTTGGGTCAGAAAAATGCAAATATCTTTAAGTCTAATATATAACCTCTTTGAAAAGAGGTCGTAATTCAATCACATTCATGCAGTTCTTTTCATTCGAAGAGATTCAGAACACGCACAAGCTATAAATATTTTTATTGATAGTAAATAAACAAAAGTAGTAAATAAATCGTCTCGGCCAAATAATTCTATACACACACAATGATTTCTTAAAAATATAAACAATTGGTATACTTTGTAGGATGTATACTACACACACATGCCAAGTAAACACAAAAATCGTATATGTACGAGTATGTATCTATTTTATATGCCTATTATTGTCTTATGTTATTTAAAAGTTAGAAAGAAGTAAGAAAATAAATTCAATTGAATTATCAAGATTCATTTAATTGATTCGCAAGTAATTCTCTATTTTTTTTTAAATTTTAAACAAAAAATGATTGATTGAATTTCCCAATCGCTTATTTCACGTTTTATTCCTTTAGCCTGATAGAAACTGCCATCGTCGCATTAAGGCGGTTTTTCAGTTTCAATAATATCATGATTATTTTTCGTTAAGTATACATTGTTTTTGTTGTACGAATCGTAGCGTTTACTATGATGCACCTCAGTCTGCATCTGCAGTGCCAGCTGCGAAGCCTCTTTGATATTGCTACAAAATTATCTGTGACATCAAAAATCTGAATACAGACTCAATTAAAAAAAGACGCACCCAAAAATACGCAATTTAATCTAGCGAAATATAATAAAAAGCACATCTCTGCGAAATAACGCGAAAGAATATGAATGTCGGGGACATAAAGTGCATTTTCCGGTGATATTGGCCCGTGGACCGTTGCGCTGGTCATATCGCTGCGGTCGGGCGGCTATTCTCGTGGTGCAGGGGCTGATTTATAAGCGACTGCCCTCGGAAACAGTGGCGCGAATTGCGATGGGGTCGGTACAAATGTGCAGGTGATTTTCGAACGATCTTAACAGATGGGTCGTTGAATTGACGAACGATCCTCTTGACCCTGGACTCAGAGAATTTAAATATACAATTCCATATATTATTATCCTGCTAAACGATCCCATTCCACTTAAGAGATGGTACGCTAGAGGACGTATGACTTTCGCCACCCTCTGAACTTTAGGCTGGCGCCAAATATGCCTCCGTAGCATGCCACGTGTATGCCACCGCGTAACAACAAATGTATCGCATTCATCTGTCTTTCCACAAGGCCCTATCGTGGCTACATGCTACAGGGGCTGATTGAGCTCGTTACATTTTTGACTCTGTCTTAATTATGAGTGGTCTATACTAAATTCAAGAGCTAGCCCACCGTGACTATTTGTCTTGTTTTTGCATGCTATGTTCATGGTCATGCAGTAGTTCTTCTAGTGCTTGCAATTTACAATCATATTATGACGATGATGATGTCCTCCCAGACGTATTCGTCGACGGCGACACCCTTAGCTTATGTCAGCCTGGGCCCTTGCATGGGCGCGAGCATGACTAGCAAATCCAGATTTTGAAAGTCCTGTTGCAGGAAGCACAGTGAAGAATTCATATAGAGCTGTGTCAATTTTCTGTGAGCAGTTCAGTCTGTTTTGCTTGTTTGGCGGCAGACTTGAAGTTTTTTTTTGTTTGTTTTTTTCATTGATCTTCTTTCATTTTTTTTTATTATTCAGTAGTTCCAGAATCTCAAGAATAGGACCCTATTTGCTCATGCGGAACCGACTGCTGTCAAAATGTGCGACCTGCGAAATATTGTCGAGTGCAACTTATTCGCATGAAAAATTATTTGTTTCTGCTCTCCATAATTTTACTTCTTGGTTTCATTTCCAACGAGTGAAACAGAGTAGTTTTTAGAAAAACCTACTTTTCACAACCTTGTCGCCTCCTCAACTCTTCCAGTAGGTATGCCATGCGCCTAAAGTAGAATGTTTGTAAGAAATAGTGTAGGAATGGGCGCTTTTCCACTAGACGTCACGTCAACGGCAACGGCGACGGCACGGCGACGATCACGTGACAATATCTATGGGAATCGATGACATGCCGTGACGGTACCGTGCCGGCAAGTGGAAAAGCATGTCATATAATTTCATTGATTTTCATACATTATCTCACCTACGATATCGTCGATGGTACCGTGCCGTTGCCGTTGCCGTTGACGTGCCGTCTAGTGGAAAAGCGCCCAATAAGTTATCAAATTGTATTTTTTTGCGTTGCTTTTGGTCAGCAAATATTCGTAGGCTTCCTTAAAAACCATGTTATTAAGCGATTCAAAAACTTTAACATCGGGGTACATTGGGTAAGCCTACTCAAGAACCCACTCGATGAGAAGAATCACACGGTAAATTCAAATTCACATCTGACAATGAAGGCAATTCAGCGTTTCAAAAGACATGATATTTACATAAGTCTATTCCTATATTTTTGATCTTGAAATAACAGAAAGGAACAGAAATATTTCAGTTGTGATTTAGTTCAGTCGCATTCGTTCCAAATCGCCCTCAATAGAATCTTGCAGAACTAATTAACAGCGAAACGCGTCATAAAACCAAACTAAAATGAACTCGAGCGTTTAAATTTAACTGCACGTTAAACAGTTGGACAGTAGCGTTAGTGTTTATGTTCCAAGATAAGGCGGCTCTTGTTTACTGTTCGCCGGAAGTCTTTAGGCGGACGCGGGGCGGGCGAATTACGTCGTTATGTGACTCTTTGTGTCTGGTGTATACGGGCCTTAAGAATGAGTAACTTATGGGAGAGAAGGAGAGAGAAAGAGGGAGAAGGAAGAAGTAAATTTGAAGAGAGTGAAGAAAGATCGGCCTATTCTTCTTCTACAATCTCAAAGGGCAGGGCATCCAGTAATTTTTTCTTCTTTTGCTGTCTATGGATGTCGGACAGTGGGCCTTAGTGAAGAACGACTCGATGAACTCTGGCGTTTGAGTTTGAAATCTACCTCCAGATTCTAGGTTTTAACGGTCATAACGGGAAGCAACTTCATCGCAAAAAAATGGGTGGGTCAACTTGTAAAAAAAAGATTAAGGCATCTCTTGTTTTTGTAGCCTAAAAAATGAAGAAGCTCACCTCGCTAACGTTATAAATCTACCCCAATTTCATTCACATATAAGCAAGCAATTCCATCAGCTATAGAGATATCATTTCCAGTTGCCTGAACCACACACCAGTATGTATTATTATAAAAGCTGGCGCTGACGGCAGACGGAAGCCTAGCGATAGCAACCTCCCGATAAGGGCGTAAGTGAATAGTAATACGTAACGCATCTTATCTACATCTGTTTATGTTCCCCTGGTACTCTATCCTAGGTTATTAGTTGGTCTGTGCGTGTGGAATCAAAGAACCATGAAATGACTAAACTTTTTTATAGTTCAGATGGTCTGTGCGTATGTGGGTGTCTAAGGCCCGTATTTATAATCAGCTCTCAAGAGTGACAGCGAATTTGAGTTCGTATCAGAAATGTCATTTCAGTACAAAATTACCTGTCAAATCCGCACTCAATATTGCTCTCAATCTTGAGATCGCTTTATAAATACGAGCCTAAATGACCAGACCAAAATACGCTTTTAATGGAATTAGATCAAAAGTTATTTTATAAATTAATGTTTTTAACAGTTATAACAGAATGTAAGAGTTTGTCACCGGCTGTTTTTAGACTAATAAGACCCTGCTGAACTTGATTCTGGCCGGTGACAAACCAATTTCCACCTGCTTTCCCTCGAAACATGTCCATCACTACGGTATTTCCGGTATTTAAAGTGTCACAGACAAAATTAATCTACATTAAATTTGCTACCATTCAATACTTATGTTACTTTCATAGGTCTAATAGTTTTTAAGCAAAGTCTTTCCAAACTTTTTTCTAGAAATTGTAATGTCATCTAACAGAATCCTGGTCAGCAGGGTGTAATTAGTCTAAAAAAAAACCGGTGACAATCCGTTTCATTCCATGCCGTTTATAAACAAAAGGAGAGGGTTTTTGAGATCTGGCATCTGGTCTATTTATTTACAGAGCAACATCTTTCAGTTTTCCGGACACTGCCCTCGGTATAATTCATTACAGCATCAATGAAACCAAAATACTTCCACAAATAAAATAAATCCACCGAAAAAAACGGTCCCTTATTCCCATGAATACTTGGAAAAAAACCTCCATCAGTTATTTCCCGTGGCCCCTAATGACGTCATTATCTCTAGAGGCAGCGAGAAGCCAAACCCCGTAATGAGTGGGCTTGCCCCAGTTCAGACCCGCGATTTGTGATCGGAAAAATGTTTATTCGTGATCTTCAACCTACTACTATAACTGCCTCCGTTGTCTCGTGGTCTGAGCTATGGGTTCCCAATCTGGAGGTTGTGGGTTCCATTCTCCAATGAGATATCCCCGATTTAGTTAGAAGGCCGTCGGTCCCGGTCAGGGTTACTGTAGGTATTTGATAGCAGTCGTTACACGAACCATACCAAAGGCACAAAGGGTTGTGTTATTAAGGCAGTTTAAAAACTCACTCGATAGGAACTTTTTTTTAAACCACAGAACAAAATTATACATTTCACTGGACTGGGAGCTATAAAAAATATACAAGGAATATTGTAATAGTCAGTAAGATTTGATAGTTTCACCAAAAGGATGACAACTTGTCACTACAGCAATACGAGAAATTACTTAGATAGTTTATCGCTATCACTTAGGAAACGATGACTATCACTATCGGTATAAGAGAGGACGCAATCTTTCTATTCACCCGGTTATATTGGCATGATTATAAAGTCAAGTCGCTCGAAGCAAACGCTTTTCGACAGCAGTAAAAATGTGCTCGTCTAGCAATTCTGTCAAGGTTCGCTTTTCCATCCTTTTGTTCAGTAAATTTTGCTGAAGCCAGTTTGATGTATGTGCTTTTAAATTGACTCCTGGATGTAGGGAAATCGCCGAAATTGGGTCAAAGTAGATTTATCGTAGAGTGCAATCCATCATAAATTGTTGTGCTTTTGAAATGGGAACAGAAGCTTGTTTGCGATTTCAGAGATGATTTTTAAATTGTCTGTATGGACGGCGTATACATTACGCATCGAGTTGAATGTTCGGTCGTCATGAACAATAAAGAGATGCTACGTCGTGGAAGGAGAATAGGTGAAGGTATTTAAATCTAGCACCACACAGATGTATACTAAACTATGATTGCCTATAAATCAACAGTTACATGTACTTCTTACCCGAATGCACGAACCAAAGATGTTTTTGCCTATAAATCACTTTATCACCAAAGGAATTACCCTGAGGTATAATAACGAGGAATCGGGGAGACTATGGGCACCCCGCCAGGTTGGTTTGAAGCGCGCATTAATAACTCTGCTACAAGCGATCCTCTCGAACAGATATGACTGATTACCCCTAACCTACCTTTAATAGAGAACTAGACTAGGTATGGTACTTAGGCCCGTATTTATAATCAGCTCTCAAGAGTGACAGCGAATTTGAGTTCGTATCAGAAATGTCATTTCAGTACAAAACGACCTGTCAAATCCATACTTAATATTGCTCTCAATCTTGAGATCGCTTTATAAATACGAACCTAAGTATTTCTGAAATCGAAAAGCAAGTTAAGACCACTGGTTAACATAAGGATGGATATGAGAAAGCAGTATACCTAAAGGTCATTTAATACTGCCCTGACTGTGAGTCGTCGTTACGCTTTTATTTGTAAATACCTTGACTTGTATGGAAAACACATATAGTTCAACATATTGAAATCACGCGCGGGAATGTTTGTTCTTATCTGAATTTCAAGAAGCATTTATACCTACCAGCATAGGGATTGAGGATAAATAGGTAAATTACATAGTTCATAATACTGTCTAGCTATTTTCCAAGAAAATAGTTGCAGTAGTATTTTGGATTTGAATTGCATTTAAACTTAGTAATATTTGATGAAATTTTGGTAATTTGGTAGGAGTATTAGGTAAATTAATATTACATTTGGGTAATGTAATCTCGTTCGACAATCGTCGTCACGCTCTGTCACACTCAATAACAGTTAATTTTGGAGTTATTCAACCGTAATTCATATTACAGTTCAATTGGCGTTGCCTATATTTTATGAATGCACATAATTTATCTTAAATAACCCTCAACACTTGTCAGATGTGGCTAAACAATCTTTGTTTTGGTTGTTGACGCTCTGCCTACCCCATTAGGGTTAAAGACGTAATTACATGTATGTATGTATGAATTTTTATGAATTTCTTTAAAGTCCATAAAAATAATTATAAAATAAGAAGACGAAGAAGATAATCATAATGATAAATGAATATACAAAATTAATCAGCTATTAGGCGTCCACGGCTGGACATACATACATACATAAATCACGCCTTTATCCCTAATGGGGTAGGCAGAGCGTTAAAGACCCAAACAAAGGTCATTACGCCACGTCTGACAAGTTTTGAGGGTTGTTTAAGATAGATCTGTATATTGCTGTAGTGACAGATTGTCAGCCCATCGCCTAGATTACAATATTTATTAAAACCCTCGAATCCCTTAGCTGGTTTTAACAGCATGCCCGGGAGGAGATGCAGCTGGCACATTCTATGTTTTTCTATCGCTCCCAGTCCAGCATGGAAGAAACTGGACAGCTGGACATAAGCTTACTTAAAGTTTTTCTATAGAGCACAGTTCTGGGCCGACTGTAGTACGACAAGACTCTAATTATAAATGAATGTGGGCGGCGGCGGCTTTTTTGGTCTCGTTCAATTCACTATCTATTAATCTTAAGTTTCATTATTAAGCTATTCTATTAATGTACAAAATCTTTTTCCTCTTGATATCTTTAAGCGGTTGCAGGATTCTTGGAAGTAAGAATAATTATTATCTCGGTAAGAATTCGCCACGAGTTACAAGAAACTTTGTGCATCGCCCTAAAATTTCGATATTCATTTTGTTTAATCCGTCAAAACATTCCCCTCGAAATGTAAATACAAACTTGGCCCTGCAGGCTGGGTTACGAGTTCGGGAAATAATTATTTCTGGTTCACAATGTAAACTTTTAGGCGGAAGCCACGTTCTTTTCGCATGCGCGAATTTTCTTGCGTCAAAACTGGCGGCGCGTCTTGCGAAAAAAACAAACGTATGGGAATGTATGGGAGAGGCCACGTCTTTCGGAGAGAGGCCACGTGTTTCGGCGTCTGGCGGTGCGAATTGCGAATGTCAAAAAAATCGCCCGTGCGTCTGCCAAACATCTGCCAAATCAGTACGGTTTTAGGGCTGCCGTTTGTATAATTTTAGTTTTTTTTTTATCTCGTCACGGAAAACGGACGATTTTTTACTAACTTAATAATAGTTAGTAGATATGTTATGCACAATCCCAGTTATCAGTGCGGGATGAGTTATCAGAACGAGGATGAGTTGTCAGTGTGGGATAAATTGTCAGCGCGGGATGAGTTGACAGTGCGGGGATGAGTTATCTGTGCGGGATGAGTTGTCAGTGGGGGATGAGTTGTCAGTGTGGGATGAGTTGTCAGTGTGGGGATGAGTTGTCAGTGTGAGGATGAGTTGTCAGTACGGGGATGAGTTGTCAGTGCGGGGATGGGTTGTCAGTGCAGGGATGAGTTGTCAGAGAGGGGATGATTTGTCAGCGCGGGGATGAGTTGTCAGTGCGGGATGAGTTGTCAGTGCAGGGATGAGTTGTCAGTGTGGGATGAGTTGTCATGTCAGTGCATGGATGAGTTGTCAGTGCGGGATGAGTTGTCAGTGGGGGACGAGTTGTCAGTGTAGGATGAGTTGTTAGTGCGGGGATAAGTTGTCAGTGTCAGACAACTTATGATGCGCTGACAATTTATCCCGCACCGACAACTTATCGCGCTCTGACAACTCATCCCCGCCCAGACAACTCATCCCACACTGACAACTCACCCCGCACTGACAACTCACCCCGCACCGCACTGATAACTCTTCCCCGCACTGACAACTCATCTCCGCCGACACGATCCATGTTGACCCGACGACGACCCATGACAGCGTTTTTTTTATTTAGTTCGGTATCTGGCATTTCTTCTATGCCATTTCGCGGTGTGGTTGAATTAAAAACTGCTCACTTCGCGGGCTGGCATTTCATCAGTACCACTCCGCGGATTGGTCGTTTTACATACCTGCCAAACCCCGAATTCAGCAATTGGCTTTTACGTGTTTGCCAGTCCGCGAATGGTTGCTTCAAAACGTCTGTTGTAAGATTTTTCTCTATAGAGCAATGGCAGCAATTCGTGGTTAACTAATAAGTCCAAACCTGTCACTTTCTATCATGAGGGAAGAGTACGGGATGGCAATAATTCTAGTTGAGATTTAGTTAAGTCGTGATGGTTACGAATCGGGCCCATTGTCTGTATCAGGTTCTTTGTTTACTTTTATTAGGATGTTATTTGTGTGCAATAATAAATGATTTAATATATATATTTTTAATCCGACTTTTGCACCGTGATACTCAGAATAAAACCTCCTTGTACTGGGTAGTTCTCCTGATTGACGGAAATTTCTGTCAATGTTCCGCGATAAAAACATTACATTAGAATAATTTTACAGCTACAAGCTTTTTAATATGAATAGTAGGTATATAGCTTTTTGGATGTGGGTCACTTAGTATATTTTCTTTTAAATGTTTAAGTTTTTATGTAATAAATAGTTAAAAATTTCCGTCATATAATTTCAGTTGGAGAACTACTACGCTGTGATAAGATTGCAAAATATTTTCACCTGGCAGCCCTAACATGTTTTGACCATGAGTCCGTGCCAAATAACTTTGCGCGTGAAGAAAAATGGAACTAATTTTTCCAGTCTCCAAAGTGTCATGTTCTAAAGACACTAGCGCCATACATAACCGCAAAGTTATCTGGCACGGACATGGACAATATGTTAACAGGACTGAGCTCCGGCAACAAGAAAATGTGCCGTGCGAGATAGCTAGATGTGAACTCTCTGTCCCTTTTGAATAAAGGAGACCGTTCCAAAAGTTCCAAAACCATATACCGGGGTAATATCCTATGGTGCACTGCACTTATCACCGTAATTCTGCTAGCAGTGGACCACCAATCAGACGTCAGCAAAACAACAGTAACAAAAAATTTTATTTGAAGACTTTCGCGCTTTGCACACATTATAACTCAAACACATACGTGCTTTGATACCCCTGTTAAACAGTTATAATGGCCCCGATTCGTAACCATCCCGACTTAACTAAATCTCAACTAAAATTATTGCCATCCGGTTCTGTTCTCTCATGGTAGAAAATGACAGGTATGGACTTATATTAGTTAAGTCGCGTATTTTGCAACCATGAATTGCTACCAATGTTGAACTTGAGTTATCGCCTAAATTAAAAAATAATACTGAAACTCTCGAATTCCTTAGCTGGTTTTTAAAGTATATACCTACCCGGGAGGAGATGCGGTTGGCACATTCAATGTTTGTTTGTTTGTTTAAAACCGTATACTGGGGTAATATCGTATGATGCACTGCACTTATTATCGTTATTAGGTAATTAAAATTTATTTTTCTGGTATATTTCAAATTCTGCTAGCGGTGTGTTATTGCATGCAAGTCCGTTTTCTTGATTGACATTTAAGTCCAAAAATAAACGAATTTTGATTTGAAGTTGCTCAAGCTTATTTAAAAGCTCATCTGCGGCGATATATAGCGGGAGTCGGCGATATCTAAAATAGGAAAGAGTAAAGTTTAAGAAAGAGATAGTAGGAAGATTGATAATCAGAAATTGACTAAACAATATTTTGTTTTATTTGTTACTGAGCCTTAGCCATACGGTTACGGAACAGTCTCCCCTAGTTGCTTTTATTTATTTTTATGTATGATATTTGCTTTTAATTATGTTTTTTACTTATGAAATGAACGATTACAAAGGGACAAAGAAATCACGTATCTCGTTCGATACGAGTTCTTTCTCACTCGACTCGTTTTTTATATGATAGCTCTGGCAGACCATATTCAATATTAAATACAAGTTCATAGGGCGTTACCTACACCCTATGAACTTGTATTAGAATGTCAATTTTTTATACCTAGTGCTCAGTCCTGTTATTAGCAATAAGTCCATGGTTTTGACATGGCATATATTAGACATATATTGACATTACGTGACATGTTTACATAAATTCGCGCATTTGGTCGCGGCTTCTTAGTACAGGAGTCAACCTAGCGATAAATGATGACCATCGAAACAGATGAAACGTATGCATGGAGTGTGGCAAACCTCAATGAAAACTTATCAAACGTCTACCAATCGAAATATAATCGAAATAAAAAAGTATATAGTTTGTAAATAATGTCTCCTTCATTTTGTATGTGTTCCAATTATGTGCATCAAAAAGTTAAATTGGTAATCTACTGGATTACAAACAATAAATAGGTATTGTTTTGCTATACAAGCATCATTAATTCAAAATGGTATCATTTATTTAATATTATCAAAACTTTAGACAAGTGTATCGGCATCATGCTCTTGGTCTATATTGGTCATGGCTTGTCAATTTAGACGCCGCCGCAGAAACAGACGCCAAAACAGACGCAAAAGTTGCCGCAGAATCAGACGCGCAAAGACGTGGCTTCCCTGTTAAACAACCCAGATAGAATTGAGTTCTAAATCATAATACCTACGCTTGCTTCATTTTTAAGATTGAATGTTTGTTTATTTTGGTAAAAAATTTACGGTAGCTTTGGTATCGCTTTCGGGTAATTTAGGAATGAGAATGAGGAATTCATTACTAAAATCATACTTGCATAAGAAATCAGAAGTGTGGTAAGATGATGACAAAAAGCATTAAAAAATGCGACTAATTATTAAAACTCAGACCATTAGAAAAAAAATCTTAATGTAGCGAAACCATTTATAATTTAGCAGAGTTTTCGTGTGATGTGTCACCCATTTGTTGTTTTTAAATTGTAGTTTGATAAAGACAGTGACAATTTCGTGCACTGAACTGTACTTTTTGATTGCATAATGTTCTTTATATTTATTTATGTCTACATAGCGCAATTAGTATATAAAGCAATTAGTATAAAGAAGGTGGAACTATCAAAATTATTTAAATTCAGCCGAACTTGATCACACTCTACCACCAAAAGATTGAATTACTTAGCCAAATTTTGATAAAACGTGCATTAGACTACCTGGTGTGCTCTTTTTTATAAAATGTTGTTTAGAAAATCGTAATTATTATCAATACAAAAAATATAAAGCGTCGAACATATTCTATCCTCCTCTTCATTATAAGTTGGCTAAAAGAGTACTTGAGAGGTCACGTTCGCCCTGTGTGTTTGTTGGCAAAAGTCGACGCGAGAGACGGGTCACACATCTAATATAAATGAGCTTGGTACACTAATTTTTCAAGCTTTCTCGACCTTTCTTTGCCGAGACGAAACAGTATTAAGACAGCAGAGATGAGAACAAAGCGTAGGTAGGTGACATCAAAAGTTTTCGAAGGGATGACAGACGGCGAACCGCCTGGGGCTTACATTTGCCAGTAGACGGTTCAGGCCATGGAAAACGCGGTTGAAATGAAAATATTAAAGTAGTCTCATAAGAATTAACAAAATTCGATCCTGAGACCGTGGCGATGGCGATATGAGCTGTAGTAGCTCGCTGACTAACTGAATTAACGAACTATCAAACGAATTATATTCAAGCTGGATTGTCATGGCGTTTTATGCGCGCTTATAGCGCTACAGACACACTCCAGTGGCAGTATAGATTAGATTAGATTAGATTAGATTTATTTATTTCATTATTATCAATTTCATAGTTACATTGCAAATATAATAAAAATGTCCAAAAATAATATGATCGTCAAAAATTAAATAAAATTTATATAATACAATAAAATATAAATGTCAAACAAAGGAAAAGTAAAGTATATAAGAAGTAAGTATTGTGAAGGGGTCGGCTTTTGTAGCGCTACTGTAACGTGACTTAAACACCAAGTAACAAAGTAGTACATATAATTTTTATCTTGGTTTTTCAAAGCCCCAAAGAACGCTTTTAGAACGCAACGAAATACGTGAATCTGCTTGTAATTTAGATCTCAAGATTGAGAGCAGTATTAAGTATGGATTTGATAGGCGGTTTTGTACTAAAATGGCATTTTGCTGATACTGACTCAAACTCGCTGTCAGCTGATTATTAATACGGGCCTAGATGTTTTTGTTGATGTATGTTTGTTTATTAAATATTTATTGCAAACGAAATTAATGTTTTTCACATTTCGTGTTCTGGTGTGTACGAAATTGTGTGTTTTAGTGAACTAAATCGTGTAGTTAAATGTGTACAAAAACTATAACACATTTTCATCCACAAAATTGTCTTTATCTTCCAATGCCGTTGGTTTTATAGCCCCAAATAACGCTCCCAGAATTATGGCAGCGGCCGCAGTTGGTGGCAGGTGAAAAATGGCCGCCAGCGCTGCCCGAACGCGGTCTGAACGGATCGCAATACGTGAATCTGCTTGTAATTTACATGTTTTTGTAGCGGCTTTACGAGTGATATATCTGCGTGTGTGTTTATAGTCTGCGGCTTGTAGTTACGTAAGAGATTTTTGGAGGTAGGTATACTCTAGTGTACCTACGCATAATGTGAGGCATATTTAGTGTGTGCGATCATTGTGAGGTCAATCCAGATATCTATGGTTTGATTTCCTGCGAGGGACAACAACGTTGTGAGATGATCTATGCTGTCGAGTGGGCCTGTAATTTTTGATTTGATATTTAGTCAAGTTTATTTAGTTATTTTGGTTTCTTGGAGAAAGTTCTTTGTTATAGTCATCATTAACCTCCCTAGCCTTTTCCCGTATTTCACGGTATTAGCTACCTAATCTACGGGACTGAACGATCATCATTATCAAAATATCATATTTAAACATCCACCATTGTAAAATAGTATGTTATACCTACTTATGAATTCCAAGGTCATGGATTTATTACCTATATCATTTTATAATTATAATTATAGAGAAACATTATTTCTGTTAAAAGTTACAACAATCCTTTATTTCATTTTAGCTAAAGCAGCGGCGAATAATAAAATGTTTCCGAGCTCGCGAACATTTTGCGAATTTTCTACTTATTTAAGGGTCTCTTCCTTACCTGCTTTACGTAGACGTCTAGAAAAGATTGTGCATTTTCTTGGTGTAAATCTGTCGTCGAGTCTCTTACATTGTGCTTGCATTGTGCCTAAGGAGTTGACAGTAACTGCAAGAGAGTCGCGTTTTATGAGTCTCCTCAAGTTTACTATTATATACTCTTAAGAAGCTTACTCTTAACTATTGCTATGTAATATTCAAATACATTTCAGGTTTGTGAGCTTACAAACTTGCACAATCCTAGGAAATTGCAATGGGAGTTTCAATTTATTTACTTTTAAGGTACTTTTTTCAGATTATAATATTCTATATACTACGAAGTTTATGTGCTGATAATAAAAAACAACCACTAAGTTGAGTAGCTGGCACCATTAACATGGAAAATACATTATTTTTTACCTTTTTTTTCTTTGTGGAAAGTTGTTTAATTTCGAGGGAATCCTAAAAATCAGAGCAATTTTTTTTTATAAGCTGTAGTGATTTTCGCTCTATTCAGCATCTATCTAATGTAGGTATCTAATAATAAATAAAAAAATACAAGATTAAAAACAAGTTGCACGTGCAAAAGCCTTAAGGAAATTTTTCAACCAAAATTCAATTGGTGGGAGTAAAAGAAAGATGGCGGTAAGGTAAGTTTCCGACAAGTTGGGCAATGTATTCAACCACTATAAATCATTTCGTTCCCAGGACACTAGCGGTAGAACCGAGAAAACACTTTGTTGCCCTGTTACATAAATAGCTTTTTTCTTTCTTGTTATTATTTTAAACAAATTGCGGAGTTTTTATGTTTACAAGCTAATTTTGTTTTTGTTTCCTTGGGTACAGTGAATACTTCCATGCTGGTCTGGGAGTGATAGAAAAACGTAGAATGTGCCAGCTGCATCTCCTCCCGGGCATGCTGTAAAAACCAGCTAAGGGATTCGAGGGTTTCAGTATATTGTTATTTTAGGCGATGGGCTGACAACCTGTCACTACAGAAATATACAGATCTATCTTAAACAACCCTCAAAACTTGTCAGACGTGGCGGAATGACCTTTGTTTGGGTCGTTGACGCTCTGCCTACCCCATTAGGGATACAGGCGTGATAATATGTATGTAAGATGTATGTATGGTACAGTGAATATTAAATAATGCAACAAGATGTTGTTAATATAATTTTTCATCCCATCTATTCGAAAACGACGACTTTAATCGCATATAAGTGCGCCTAAAGTTGATGCTTCTAAGCGACATAGGTACTATTACTCTACTCTTTGCTAGATTAAAAGTTCTTTTAATCGCACTTTTTAATTTCTATATTCTTATTCTTTTTGAATTTGGAACCTCTTTTTCTTTTTTCTTGATTTGGCATGACTGACGCGGAGTGAAAACAAAATAGTTAGATGTCGAATTCAAATAATGGTACACTGGCTGGTTAGACTGCGCGACGGCTGATAAAAAAAAAATTGAAAATGCACGAACTACGGCACGAGTGGGCAGCAGGGTTTTATAGGGAGCCCGTGTTTTCGACTCTTTTTACGAATTATTAAATATTCAAAATGAGGTCTTCTAGCAGTGAAATTACCTATAACATTCTTATTCTATTATATTTAAATTTACAAGTGTTAGTTAGGCGCCTTTTTTTCTCATAGAGGGGGATGAAAAGTAGAGTGTATCACTCGGGAGCAAAAATATTTTTGGCTCGGGCGACGTACTTTGAATCCCTCGCTACGTTCAGGATTCTACTTCGCTTCGCTCTGGATTCAAAAAAACGCCCTCGCCTTAAAAATATTATTTTACTCCCACGTAATAAAATCTACTATTGTGATTGTGATCAAGCGATGGGATCAAATTCAACGTTTTTTTTCTGTATCACGTAAAGCGTAGAAGATAAAGGCCTTAAAATAAGCTAGCTTATCATTTACCTATTCATAGTTTTTAATCGCAATACCACAATATATTTTATTATGTCATCAATAACCAATCCAACAACATTGTGGAAAAAAAAAGAATACAAAAAAAGCAATGAGAAATAACGAAACACAAATTTTTGCGAAATAAAATAAGTACCTAATAATAATTAAACAGATGGACTAAAATTAATTAAATATATACCTACAGTCAAGAGCGCAGATTACAAATTCACAGCAAATTAAACAACACAAGAGTTCTTTACTTGAGTTGCTATCTATTTAGCAGACACAAAGCCCTCATACGTCTGCGACCCACACCCCAAAAACCCCAAGTGAAATGGGCTTATGAAGGTTTTTGAACTTTAGATAGCATGGGCTTTGAAAAGAACGTTTTGTTTTAGACCCAAATGGATAAATACCTACATGGGTATTATCTGATTTAATCTAGGTAGATTTTTTGGACATCGTAAATCTTCCATGCTGGACTGGGAGTGATAGAAAAACATAGAATGTGCCAGCTGCATCTCCTCCCGGGCATGCTGTAAAAACCAGCTAAGGGATTCGAGGGTTTTAATGTATTGCAATTTAGGCGATGGGCTGACAACCTGTCACTAATAGCAATACACATGACCATCTGAAATAACCCTCAAAACTTGTCAGACGTGGTGGAACGACCTTTCGGTCGTTTTCGCTCTGCCTACCCCATTAGGGATTAAGGCGTGATTTATGTATGTATGTAAGTACGTAAATCATCCTTCTAGCAAACACAAAAATATTTTTTTAGCAGAAAATTATGAGTAAGTTCTTCAAAAGTGTATTGTGGAGTGGACATGGACATTGTAGGGTTCATCGGGTCGATCGATTCAATACCCACACGACAAGAAAAAGAAGAGTGGCCACCGGTGGTACACGGTGCCTGATTGGCAAAGAAAATAACCAGTGCACCACCGGTGGTGCACGCCGATCTCAATGTGTTAACCCTGTAACCTTTAGGCTCATATTTATAAAGCGATCTCAAGATTGAGAGCAATAATGAGTGCGGATTTGACAGGTAATTTTGTACTGGAATGACATTTCTGATACGAACTCAAACTCGCTGTCACTCTTGAGAGCTGATTATAAATACGGGCCTTAGACTCCGCAGTAAATTAAACATTATGAGATCAACTGAGCTGACAAACGGTCTCTAATGGGCGCTTTTCCACTAGACGGCACGTCAACGGCAACGGCGACGGCACGGTACCGTCGACGATATCGTAGGTGAGATAATGTATGAAAATCAATGAAATTATATGACACGCTTTTCCACTTGCCGGCACGGCACCGTCACGGCATGTCATCGATTCCTATAGATATTGTCACGTGATCGTCGCCGTGCCGTCGCCGTTGCCGTTGACGTGCCGTCTAGTGGAAAAGCGCCCAATACATTCTACAACCTTCTTCGAGTACTGAGCTTATGTCCCGTTGTTACTCAACTAGACCTCATTTAACTCGAATTTATCTACACACAGAGAGATAAAATTAGGGACTACAATATTAAAAGAGAAAATACGGAGTCACAGAGCACTAGCTACGAAAAAACTTTACTCAAACGAAGGTACATAACTAAATGGGCGCTTTTCCACTTGCCGGCACGGCACCGTCACGGCATGTCATCGGTTCCCATAGATATTGTCACGTGATCGTCGCCGTGCCGTCGCCGTTGCCGTTGAAGTGCCGTCTAGTGGAAAAGCGCCCATTAATCGGGCATTTTAAAAATAAAAAAGACAAATTTTTACTTCCATGCTGGACTGGGAGCGATAGAAAAACATAGAACGTACCAGCTGCATTTCCTCCCGGGCATGCTGTAAAAACCAGCTAAGGGAATCGAGGGTTTCAGTATATTGTAATCTAGGCGTAGGGCTGACAACCTGTCACTACAGCAAAATACAGATCTATCATAATCAACCCTCAAAACTTGTCAGACGTGTCGTAATGATCTCTGTTTGGGTTGTTGACGCTCTGCCTACCCCATTAGGGATAAAGGCGTGATTTAGGTGTGTATGTATGTAAAAAAGACAAAAATCTTTGAAATAACAACAAAGCGTTCCATCTACACATGCTCCAATTCTTCTAAGATTGCATCAACTACATCTCTCTCCGTCGTATGTAGTATTTCTATTCTTCTTTTTCTTACACAACAAAGAACGTTGTCGTGATGTACTTATTACTGGTTCGTAGCACTAGTGCTACGCCTCGTAGACGGAGCGTAGCGGTTCCGTAGCCCCGTAGCAGTAAATAAGGTACGCGCTTGGTATTTCTAGTTCTCTTGAAAGGAGCGGAAATTAAATAGAGAAGTGTTTACTGTTAGTACCAGGTTTGTATATGTTTGTTTTACATGCTTGTAAAATATCGGCCCTCACAACGGCGCACCGATAGTGGGAGCGGATATTCTACTTCAATGTGGACGGCGCGTGGTGCTCCTGCACCCCTCTGCCCAGCCTCCTGACCCAAGGTGCCTCTATACCTTGTGCACCCTACCCATACCTGGGGTGCACCACCTTTACCTGGAGACACCTTGGGTTACCCTCAATAGTCTCCTTCGCAGTTCCTCGTTGGCCGCCGTCCCGACGCCGCCGCTTTACCCGACGACCGACGACGCTACCCTTCACCTTTACCGAACCGAATATTACCGGGTCGAAAAGAAAGGAAACCACAGTGCTATTGAGTCGAACTGTTGTCTTCAAATCACTGGCAACTTGCAATTTCGGAGCTCTTGCCGCTCGGACTCGCTGTCGCAGACTGACTGAGCGGGCCGGGACGGCCCGCCTTATATATGTTTCCGCCCATTTCGCGGGGCTAGGCCGCGGGCGGGTAGCGGGGGGTTGTGCGGGGGGACCCCGCGCGCGTTGCCAGTGCTTTGATCGAGCTATTTCTCATTTATTAGAACAGTTTTAATTACAATATCTGTTTAGAAACTAATAATAAACTAATAGGAGTCTAATTAGCATGAATTCCAATAAGAAAAAATATTTCTCAAATTTGATTTTCGTAATTTGAAAGTGATTTCGACTATGCCGAAATTTGAGAAATACTTTATTTTTATTACATAATTTACTTGTAAGTAGGCAGAAAATGAGATTCTATAACTTTGGTACAATTTCAGAATGTTTCAGCCAGTGCAAGGGCGTTTTTGAAATTTGCAAAATCTTGATACAAACAATGGTGTTATTCTGTTTACATTCATTCTAGGTTCTAAATTAGTTTTCTAACTGACACAGTTTAGGTTTAGTCTGATCTAGGTCTTAATACAATATATTTTATGTAGGCTGAAGGCCATATCTTATAGGTAAACTAATATTTGTACTTAACAGTATTCAGTCTTAAATTACTTGGGAACTGTACCTAACTGGGCCATAAAAATTACATATTATGTTATTGATAATACAATAAAGCTATTCGACAAGACTTAATTACCGTAGCGTAATAGAAATCAATAAATGAGAAATAATAATAAGTCTGGATAGGCGTGATGCGCTGGACTACACTTGCGCGTGTTGCGCTTAGTGAAAAAGTGAAGAGATACCTAGACCTCTTTGGGCTATACAAAATAGTATGCAAAATGTAATTATTTTTAGGTTCCTACGTGAATGTTTAACGACAAGTAAGTATAAAACGTGAAATAATAATAACTAAGGTTTAATCCAGTAAAACAATGAAAATGACTTATTTTATAAAAGTAGGTGGGATAATTATTAAAACTTAACCTAATAATAATAAAACTTAACCTATTAACAATCAATCGTCGTTATGGGCTGTATGCCTTTATTTACAATCATTAAACTTAAAAATAAACTAAAATGTAACATAAAAACATAAAGAAATGGGCTGCTCGCCATTGTTTTAGGGAAAAATAAAGTAGGTAAATGGTATTAAAAACTTTATTATTTTACAAAATTATTTTTTATTTCTATTTACATCTTATAACTAGCTTAACCTACGCCGGTCGGTATCGACGGTACGTGTCGATCTTTAACAGCCCCGCAGCCAGGAAGCCAGTCGATTCTGTCGTTCAAAGATCGACTGGCTTCCTGGCTGCGGGGCTGCGTGGCTGCGGCTGCGTGGAGTGCGGCGGGCGGCGTGCGACGGTCTAAGCGGGGTGTCGTGGTTGTGGGAGGTCGTGCGGTCGGGTCAGGCTGATGATACGCGATGTGGGTCTTTTCGGCGTATCGTTTGACTCGTCTTTTGCCTCGGATATTATTGTAGGTCTGAGGCGGGTCTTTGTCAGGCCGTCTAGCTTTTTCAAAAAGGCGTTTCTTTCGTTTACGTGTGTGATATGCGTACTTTGGTAAATGCATCTTTTGACCGCCCAGGTATTTAGTGGCTGGACGTTCACTCACACTAATACGCCTGGGTCTTTCTGACCTCTCTTTCTTTGGCTCTGACATCTTCGCGGCTTGATTGCAGGTAGAACGGTCGCGTTTGGCATTATGGGCAGTGCGAAACTTTGGAATTTCTTTCGCTTTCAACTGGGTAGCAGGCGTCGCTTTCGACTGGGTAGCAGGTGTCGTGTTCGACTTGGGTGCTGGCGTCGCTTTCGACTGGGTTGCTAAGGTCGCTTTCGAACTTTTATTCCTTTTCTTGCTGCGTCGTACTTTCGCCGGCGTGTGATCACTATTGCATGACGGTTTCTCTGACTCGATCGGCGGCTCCTGGTGTTCGCATTCATGGATTTGCGAACTCGCCGATGTCGTAACCGTGCTCTCTGTAGCACTGATCTCACTCTCTGTGTGTTCTTTCTGCTCGTTTACCGTAGCATCGCTTGGGATTTGATGGTTCGACGTATCATTTCTTTCCTCTTCGATACATCTAGCGCTTATCTTTTCCCCTTCGTCCGTCGCTATTGTTGTCTCGTTCTTACATATGGCGCTGTCTTTCTCTAACGCCTGTTGCGAATCTTTGTTTTCGCACTGTGTTGTTGATTGCTCGTCAGTCTTTAGCTCTTTTACGTTATCGCGACATTTTCTCTCCCGCACTGCTCGGTTACTTGTACCCTGCGGCTCGCATCCCGTGGTAGAGTGGGGTGCAGCTGGTACTAGTGCGATGTCGCCGTACTTTAGCTCTTCATTGACTTCATCATTGTCTTGTTTGTCGTCACTTTGATCGCTTGCGACGTGGTTAATCTGGCTCTTCTGATTGTTGTTTTCTCTGTCATCCCCGTGCAGTGCCCATCCTAGGCGTGAAAACGATGCTACTGGCTGATCCTCGTACTCGCCCTCCAACGTCTTTCTGGGCGAAATAAGGTGCCAATTATCTTGACCAATTACCATGGTAGGTCGTGTGCGGCTGTACGTTAGCTGGTCTTCGAGCTCTTTGAGATGTGAGCACCTTGCCACTAGCTCTTTTGTGACTTCTTGCGGAGGCAATTTCAATCGTTCAAAAGAGTAAGCTTCCATTTCTTCCATATTACGCTGAAATATTCCCTTGACTCTAATCTTCATCTTGAACGAATCCTTATCATCTGTTCTCTTCCCACAGATTCCTTCTATGCTCAAATGAACAGGAGCGCCTTTGGGTGTGATTTTCAATGCTGTATCTTTTTCTATCAGCGTCAACGTCGCGCCTCCATCCAGTAATGCGTAGGTCTCTGTCTTGCCCTGTGGCCCGAAGACTTCCACTGGAACGACTCTTCTATATGTTGTCGAACCCTTCACTGACGCCGTTACTGAAGCGACTACACCCTGTTTCTCCTCTACCTTGTGTAGTAATCTGTGGTGTGTCCGCGTGCATCCGTCTTTACCACACGCCTTAGCTTTGCATGCGAATCTTCTATGTGTCGACGTTAGACATCGGAAGCAAGTATTGCTCTCTCTTGCTTTCTCCCATCTCTCTTCTAGTGATAGAGCACGAAACTTCTCACAGTCCTTCATTGCGTGCTTATCCTTGCAGAGTGGGCATACTATTGGTTGCTGCTCGATCTCTTTTGTCTTGTTACCTTGTATCGGTCTTGTCTTATACTTTGAAACTTTTGCAACTCTTGCCACGGGTTCTGACTCTTCATCGGTGTTTTCATATTCGCTTTCTTGACTTGATTCGCTGTCATACTCTTGTACTGTGTGAAACACCCTTCGCATCCTTTCTGTTCGCCGGTCCTTTCTATCTGCTTGTCCGTGATACTCATTCTTATTCATCGACCCGCACCGTTCACTCATGCGATTTAAAAAGTTACTCATTCGCAATAAGATCGGCTCTTCCCTATGCTGCTGATCTTCAGAGTATTTGCACCATTTGTATCGAAAGTGCGTGTTCAGCTTATTCGCGATGCGAGTCGTTAAGTCGGGTAAGTGTAGGTATTCTGGCATACGTAGCGCTTTGATCGTTGCCACGCAATTATTGACCTTATTGGCGAAGAATGCTATGTTAGACCCGTCTTCTAGTAGCTTAGGCATCTTCTTGATGATTGCTATCTCGTTGGTGATAAGTTTCTCCGGTTGTCCGAATTGACGCCTTAGCTCATCCATTATGTGCTCCGGATCAACTCCCGAATATAACATCGACTTCACTCTATCTCGAGCTGCTCCTTTAAGCGCTTTTCTTAATCGCGCTATGTTGTGTAGTTCGCTTAGTGAATCCTTGGTTTCCTCGTATACTGTTTGGAAAGCGATCCACTCTGCTAACTCGCCGTTGAATGTAGGTAACTCAATAAGGTACCGCGCTGAAGCTTGTGCAATCGTATTTTCATTCTTTGGTTTCATTATACTTGCGACTTCCATCAATGCGCGTGTCAATCCTCTATTCACGTTCACATCTTCATCGTCACGTTCCATACTACTCTCCCCCCTGTGGCGGGTTCCCCTGCGCCGCGACCCCTCCCCGTCCCCGTATGACATCTGAGGGGGCGGGGCTATGGGGGGGGGATGTCGGACGTACATCGCTGCTTCACCGAATGTGCTAAGTGTAGTCTCCTCTCCGTCGAGTGGTAGCAATGCCAGTTCGAGATCGGCTTCGGCTAGCTCCCTTGCTAGCTCCGTTTCTCGAAGACGTATTTCAACTAATTTACGTCTTGCTTCCAATTCCTTTCGACGACGAGCGCTATCTGTTGACCCGGTCGCGGAGTGCGGCGATTTACGTGTGGCGTTATGCTCGTGTTGAATTGACCGTTCTATACCATTGCCAGTGGTAGCGATGTTCTGATCACGTAGCAATGAGTGTTCCCTACTTCCAGATGTAGCGACGTGTTGCGCACTTGTCGTTGACGGTGCTCTGCTACCTCCCGTCGCTACGTGTTGCGCACCTCGCAGTGATGGTTCTCTACCGCTAGTGCCGGCGTGTTGCGCACCTCGTAGTGATGGTTCCCTACCGCTAGTGTCGGCGTGTTGCGCACCTCGCAGTGACGGTTCCCTATTACCCATCGGGGATCCGTTGCCCAACACGCGATTGAATTGCGGAGTCATGCCGGTGCCGACGTCTTGTACTGACCCTGGAGTTATAGTACGATTGATCGATTCGTCGTCCGTTGATGAAGAGTCGTCCTTTGACGTCTTGCTCTTGACGCTCCCCGCTCTCGACGCTGATCGTGATGCTGCCGGTGTGACCTTCCCCGACCGCAATTGACGTCCCTCATTGACACCGCTGCCTTCTCCCTCCGCTGGATTCATCTTCTTCTCGCGTCCCTAGCTGGCCCTACTTTGCCCTACAGTCCTATCAGCCCTACGTTCCCTATGGCCCTATTGCCCTATCGTCCCTATCGGCCCTACTGCCTAGCGAGTGACGTGCTACCGTATTGATGCCACTCGTGGGGGTACAGGAGGAAAAAGGTGGGAGGTAGGAACTACAACGCAAGCGGGTGCAAGCCTCACCGGGCTCCGCAAGCGAGTAGCCAGTCACTTTCTGTACCCAGCTCCAGCTAGGTACAGGAAGACGCGACTGAACGCCTTCACCGCAATCTAGGCCCGGCGGCTTTCGATCACGTTATGCGCTAACTGAGCTTGTCACCGTTAGGGCCCAGCGCTATAGTGGATCCCAGGGCTTCTTTGTCGGACCCCTTCTCAGTCCGACCGCACCAGTCTTCTAATCTTGATATAGCCTCTTCCGGCTTTTTCGCTCTTCACGCACATCCACCAGGACTCGACCGCCTCTTGTGGCTTCTTCCACCTGGTCTTGTCCTCTTGTTGTGGCTGGTCCCGCTGAGCACTGGTCACTGGGTTGGTCGGGTTGCCGCGCTTCCTAGGCGGCTGTCCAGTCTTCTTCCGCTGCCAACGCAGCAGTCCGTGGTATCGGCTGGGTCCTGCACCAGAAATCAGAGATTCGGCTTCCGAAGGACCATGTAAAATATCGGCCCTCACAACGGCGCACCGATAGTGGGAGCGGATATTCTACTTCAATGTGGACGGCGCGTGGTGCTCCTGCACCCCTCTGCCCAGCCTCCTGACCCAAGGTGCCTCTATACCTTGTGCACCCTACCCATACCTGGGGTGCACCACCTTTACCTGGAGACACCTTGGGTTACCCTCAATAGTCTCCTTCGCAGTTCCTCGTTGGCCGCCGTCCCGACGCCGCCGCTTTACCCGACGACCGACGACGCTACCCTTCACCTTTACCGAACCGAATATTACCGGATCGAAAAGAAAGGAAACCACAGTGCTATTGAGTCGAACTGTTGTCTTCAAATCACTGGCAACTTGCAATTTCGGAGCTCTTGCCGCTCGGACTCGCTGTCGCAGACTGACTGAGCGGGCCGGGACGGCCCGCCTTATATATGTTTCCGCCCATTTCGCGGGGCTAGGCCGCGGGCGGGTAGCGGGGGGTTGTGCGGGGGGACCCCGCGCGCGTTGCCAGTGCTTTGATCGAGCTATTTCTCATTTATTAGAACAGTTTTAATTACAATATCTGTTTAGAAACTAATAATAAACTAATAGGAGTCTAATTAGCATGAATTCCAATAAGAAAAAATATTTCTCAAATTTGATTTTCGTAATTTGAAAGTGATTTCGACTATGCCGAAATTTGAGAAATACTTTATTTTTATTACATAATTTACTTGTAAGTAGGCAGAAAATGAGATTCTATAACTTTGGTACAATTTCAGAATGTTTCAGCCAGTGCAAGGGCGTTTTTGAAATTTGCAAAATCTTGATACAAACAATGGTGTTATTCTGTTTACATTCATTCTAGGTTCTAAATTAGTTTTCTAACTGACACAGTTTAGGTTTAGTCTGATCTAGGTCTTAATACAATATATTTTATGTAGGCTGAAGGCCATATCTTATAGGTAAACTAATATTTGTACTTAACAGTATTCAGTCTTAAATTACTTGGGAACTGTACCTAACTGGGCCATAAAAATTACATATTATGTTATTGATAATACAATAAAGCTATTCGACAAGACTTAATTACCGTAGCGTAATAGAAATCAATAAATGAGAAATAATAATAAGTCTGGATAGGCGTGATGCGCTGGACTACACTTGCGCGTGTTGCGCTTAGTGAAAAAGTGAAGAGATACCTAGACCTCTTTGGGCTATACAAAATAGTATGCAAAATGTAATTATTTTTAGGTTCCTACGTGAATGTTTAACGACAAGTAAGTATAAAACGTGAAATAATAATAACTAAGGTTTAATCCAGTAAAACAATGAAAATGACTTATTTTATAAAAGTAGGTGGGATAATTATTAAAACTTAACCTAATAATAATAAAACTTAACCTATTAACAATCAATCGTCGTTATGGGCTGTATGCCTTTATTTACAATCATTAAACTTAAAAATAAACTAAAATGTAACATAAAAACATAAAGAAATGGGCTGCTCGCCATTGTTTTAGGGAAAAATAAAGTAGGTAAATGGTATTAAAAACTTTATTATTTTACAAAATTATTTTTTATTTCTATTTACATCTTATAACTAGCTTAACCTACGCCGGTCGGTATCGACGGTACGTGTCGATCTTTAACAATGCTGTACTCGCATATGAAATTTAGAAGGCGATTCTTCACAAATATATGCGGCTGTATCGACTAGCTAAGCACAGGTATTCTCAAAGGTGCTGTCTTGTTGTTATCGTGTCGATCTTGCGACCATGCGATCAAACATACCTACCTAGTGACATCTACTGAATGACCTTTTGAAGTCGTGCTAGCGTCCATATAGTATACATTTTTCAGACGATCAAATCGCATCCCACCTTACCTCGATCAATGACAATAGAACATCCCGTATTAAGGCAAATAAAATATAATATTAGCTACCGATTAAGGCATGATTCTGAGTGTTAAACATACATACTTACATACATACTATCACGCCTGTATTCCTAACGGGGTAGGCAGAGCGTCAACGACCCAAACAAAGGTCGTAACGCCACGTCTGACAAGTTTTGAGGGTTATTTAAGATAGATCTGTATATTGCTGTAGTGACAGGTTGTCAGCCCATCGCCTAAATTACAATATACTGAAACCCTCCAATCCCTTAGCTGGTTTTTACAGCATGCCCGGGAGGAGATGCAGCTGGCACATTCTATGTTTTTCTATCGCTCCCAGTCCAGCATGGAAAAAAGTGTTAAATACAAATCCCAATAAATATCCAACTTGTTTCCGTACCAACCTAAATTTCCTGAATAGGAAAGATTTTCCAATTCCCTAATTTAAAAAAAAAACAGTACGTAACTAAATCCCGTAACGTTCTCGGAATGATGTGAAAACTTTTTACCACTGGAATTATTAATGCACACTCACGCTTCCCACTTTTCATTCGAAGCCTTATCCGTAAAATTTAATATGCACGCCAAACATATTCCCCTAATGTACTGGGGCAGGATGGTGCAGTATGGGTATGTCCATGAGACTGAACAATTAAAAAGTAAACTAAGGCCCGTATTTATAATCAGCTCTCAAAAGTGACAGCGAGTTTGAGTTTGTATCAGAAATGTCATTTCAGTATAAAACGATCTGACAAATCCATACTTAATATTGCTCTTAATATTGAGATCGCTTATAAATACGACCCTAAATCTAAATATAGATGATTGCATGTTTTGTAATAACAGGATGTTACATCGCTAATTGATCCAAAAAATCTCAAATTCCAAAAAAATACTTTCTGGCTTAGTGACGTCATAGACACCTAAAATCTCAAATTAGATAGCATGTCTTGTCGATTTTAACATGCGTATAACTTGTTTTAAACAAATTCAAAAACTAGTACTTAACTACGGTTGTTCAGTTCACCTATACGATTAGTTGTCATCCAATGACATGTTTCGGAGCTTCGAAGCTCCTTCATCAGGCAGTTGAGTGCGTAGAGCGTGATCGCGCGTCGCGCCACGCCTCGCACTGCGCCTCAAAGCGCGAAGCTCGTGGGCGGAGGGGACCATGACGGCAGGGGCGGAGGGGGACAGACTAGGTAGTTAAATACTAGTTAGTGTGTCTCACTTAAGTTTGTATAAGTTAAATTTAAAAATGTAACTAATTTGAAAATGTCAGACATGCATTAGCCAAGATTAAGTTAACCTCTTTTCGGAAGCGAAATTTTAACAAAATAAGTATAAAATTAAGAGACAACCTACTTATTAGGGACAGCAAATATCCTGAATCCAATGGAATCACCGGAATGCTAACGTACTCAAACCTTTTATAAACTGAAAATAAGGCCCAAACACACGAGTACACGCTAAAGGAAGAGTAAATACGGCCCAAGGAGTCGATAAATCATTGCTCAAAAAGGCCCAGGGACGACAAAGCCCGGCTTAATAATGTTGTCACGATATGAGCAAGTTTAACAAGGACGAGTGAAAATTTGTGACGTCATAAGGCAACATTATCTTTTGGGAGTAGATAAAGTTGTGCGCGAATGACTTTTGCCTAACAACTGGAAGTACAACAAATGTTTGTTTGTCTACATGATGGAATCTGTGTTGAAGTTACATAGCTTTTTGTACCGCAGTTTCAACCTCGGCGTAAGTAGTTTTCCTGTGGGAATAGATTAAACTATGTATCGTGTAAATTTTAAATTTCTATTTGTTTGCTAAAGTAAAAGTAAAGTGAGTAAGTTTAAAGTGGGATTGGGCCGGACACGTCACTCGAATGCCGGAAGAGCTATGGGCTAAAAAAGCAACTGAATGGCAACCTACTAACGCCAGAAGACGACGTGGACGACCCCGAAAGAGGTGGCGAGATGAGTTAGACGCACATTTAAAGGAATGGCGAGAACTGGCGCTAAACCGTGATCAATGGAAGGGAGGGAGAGAGGCCTTTGCCCTGCAGTGGGACACCACAGGCTCATAATAATAATAATAATAATTTGTTTGCTTGCACAATATGATTGATTTTATAAAATCAAAACAGATTTACAAGTTTAAAGGTCCAGATAAAAAAAATATGGTACTAACGACATCAATCCAATCTGTGTCACTTTGGTAGTATTCAGTAGTATTAACGACATCACTAGAGAGTCCTAGATAATCAAATAACCGATCGACTTAAATCACGATTACGTAGGAACTTAAGTGTGGAACTGCTCAATTCTAAAGCCTTAATCCAAAACCGCGAAATGAAAAAAGAAGTTGAACGAGTTTTCCTTAAAGTACCCATAGACGACAAGCGAATAATAATAGCTGCTTAAGATTATAATACAGACGAGCTGCAATGCGACTGCAACAGAAATTATTATTAACAGCTAATATTATAGGCTTCTTATGGTTTGTGTAACGACTACTATCAGAGGAAGGCCTTCGGAGCAATAAACATTCCCTTATTCTTAAAGACGATCAAGTGATTCCAGCCTGTATTGCCCTACAGTTTGGGGAAAAGCTCAAAAAGTTATAAATTGACAAATATTAACTTTGTATCGAACCGACGACCTCCGAGAAGCCCATGGCCCAAACCACTAGAACACGCAGTTTCTTTTACTTCGACGCAAAAAAGTAAACAAAAATGTGCCACTTTTAGCACATTTGCAATACAAAGCATTTATTTTATGCTTAGTGTGAATTATTTTATGGATTACAGAAAATTATATTATCATGGATTATAAAATGGAGACTTAGTTGCGATTGTCGCCAAACGTTAAATATTCTTGAAAATGTTTGTATTTCAGGCACAATTCATTGAAAACTTATGGTGCCACTGTCGCAGCTCCCAAACCCCTTTAAGTGAATTCTAACTTTGCAGTTATCATGCCGCCCGTCTCTATAGATTCTTATGGGAGCACTGTTTCAAGCAAGGATAAGCTTTTGATCCGACGAAATTTGAGGAGCGACTGCTTTGTCAACAAAGGATCAATGGGATAAAGATTGACTCCATTACTTGTTAAAATATTGACTTTTTTGTTGATTGCTCGTTTCAGTTGATAAGCTGATGACATGAGCTAACACAAGATTACAAGCTTTCTTACTAGTAATTTAACGTTTTGCGGAAGGAAAAAACATCTTTGCTTTCCAACACTAATTGTCTGGATGAGGATGTAATTTTTTTCTTTTCCGGAAAAATATTTTTATTAAAAAAAAAACAGTTTTGTTGGAAGCTGTCCTCACACGCTTTATCTGAACAATTGAAATTGACAGACCACAAGACCACGGAAACAGAACGTCTATATCTATACCAAGGTACTTACCACCCTCACGCGAGCACAAACAACATAACACCCCTAAAGCAAGTTTACCTTAATCTTACCCTTTTAAGAATAAAATTTGCGAGTAGCACGCTTGCTTACAAAACGGTACTCAACCCCTTAACCGTTAGAATTACGACCATCTGCTGGAATGAGCTTAGTTCTCACTGCAAGCGATAATATCAGGGTGTAAGGCGCATGGCAAACAGGAAAAGGCGAGACGAAGGCGAGGCGGAGTCACGTCGATTTTGTATAGATGCGCAGCGCAGCTAGATTTGAAGTTGCGCTGCGCAGACGTAAATTTCTATGAAATAATGGCGCGCCTCCGCTTCGCGTCGGCCTCGCCTCTTCCTGTATGACATGCGCCTTATACCGCAAACTGATAATGGTGGCTCAGTCAACGAAACTTCAGCTTTCAACTGGGATTTTTCTTTTTCATGTCATAACTATTAATCTCTTCAGCATACCTCAACCGATGGAAAGCAAGCACTAGAGTTCAAGTTTTATCTAGAGTTGCAGCTGCACCCACCGTACGTTCCTTAAATATTCACTTTGCATACTTAGGACCAGGGGTTAAACTTGGTGGGTTTAGTTTCTACTTTACATTTCTTAAGTTGCGCAATGCGGCGTTTATCACGACCAAGAGGTTTGTAAATATTGGGACTTGTAAACATGTTGTCCGTAAGTTTTGGGATTGGGAATTTGCGGAATTTCTTGTGCAACATGAAATGTTACTTTTTGGAAATTGTTATGAGAGTTTGTTTTACAAGTGTTTGTAATGTTTATATCAAATTATACGTAAATAATCGTAAAAAAAATACAGTAACATAATAATTATCACGACTACATCCCTGACGGGGTAGACAGGGCGTAAACAGCTTTTCTTTTCTTTTTTGCCTTGTCTGATCAACATTGCTGCTGAGGGTGATTTCATATAAGAGCGTGTCTTATTATAAATAGTGAGAGGTTATCAGCCTATTATTGTCTAAATTACAATTCACCTACACCACCGGATCTCTATTGATTTCTGCAGTACGCCCGGGAAAAGAAGCCGCTTTAAAATTCTATATTTTTCTATAGATAACAGTCCAGGGAAGTTAAAAACTAGATAATTGCCTCACCCACCATAAAATTTAACCGTCTGTAAAATACTGAAGTCCTTCATTCCTCTAACGTCCTCGTTTTTCAATCCATCATCTAGCCAACTACGAAGGAACTATGCGGAACATTCCAGAACTTAATCATTTGAGTGGTTAAAAATCCATTAGGAGCAAAGTTCTCAACTCTCAAACCGAATTTTTAATAAGAACGTTGGATGCCGTGGTCTCCCGAGCTATGCTCATTTTCACTTTGAAATTTACTTATTACTGAGGACTTAGATTAAGAATGTTTTGAAGTTAAGTATTCGTAAATACAATTGAACTCGTAGCTAATAGTAGAGGATTGAATCTTATTCGCAAGAAATCGTCTGAGTTTCTAAACATGCTCTTACAATCAAAACTTGCAATGAATTTTAACAATTAATGATTCGGTATAAACAGCATGCCAATAACACAGCTAGGTATTTAGTAATGCTTTATTGGTTATAATAATATATGACACGATACATGTTTTTAACAATCAATTAATCATAACAATACCTAATTATTGATGATACCCCATTTGATGCACTTTCATATAAAAACTACATTTAATATATTAGTGAAACACATGCTTGCTGCATCAAATTTATAAGTAATAGGTATTTTAATATTTTTTTTAACCAGTTACCTACAATGTTCGTTACGTATATGTTATTTTTTTATAAATTTGTTAATAATTTGCTTTCATGAAAACTCTACTTTTAAAAAAAATTATTAATTCTATCCAAGCAAGAGACAACGAAATTCCATAATGTTGAACCTCAACAAATGGTATAAAATACAGGGTTCTGTTAATCATGTGGTTACTTACTCTATGTGGAATCCAGCCGTCTGACAAGCTGTCTCGCGGCTAGGACGTAAGTATCTGTTGACTTATTTAGCATTTCGAACTAAAACCACAGACTAAGCAGGTAGAACGCTGCTTTCAATACTTAGGGTCGTATTTATAATCAGCTCTCAAGAGTGACAGCGAATTTGAGTTTGTATCAGAAATGTCATTTCAGTACAAAACGACTGGTCAAATCCAAACTTAATATTGCTCTCAAACTTAAGATCGCTTTATAAATATGAGCCTTAAATAGCGGCAGAACGGAATGCAGGTACTGGGTGTATAAATATCGCTTTATAAATACGGGCCTTAGTAATTTCTCAGAAATTTAAAAATTGCATATACGTAACAATGGTAGACAGAGCGCCAATTTTGTAACGACCTCATAAATGATTGCCGGCTTTTTTGCCAAGTTTAACATTTTTGGACAGTTTTGACAGTTTTCCAAGTTTGATGGTCATTTTAGAAAGAACGGACTGTGTGTATTGTTTTGTTATAGCGATAAAGTTTGTCAGTCTTTCGCTTCAACTGCAACACAGACACTCTCGTCCGTCTCTACTGATTTCTACAATACCTACAGTATACCCGAAGCAGCTGGAACATTCGATATGTTTCTATCGCCTTCATCTAGTTTAGTGTGGAAGTTTTTTTTTATATTGTGTAAAAATACTAGCAAGCAAGGTCTCTTTCATATAAAGCCATTGGTTTAGTCCTAGAGCGAAACATACGTCGCGTGTTAGGGCAAATGTCTTACTAACTTGTGAAATAGAAATGTTTTGTGGAAAGAAGTCTGCTTTAAAATTAAGACATTTTAAATGCTTTTGTAGTCTAGTGGTACGAGTCTTGAGCTTTTGATTTGATAGTCATAGGTTTGTTTCCCATGGGGCCATTTTGGATTCTTCTAGTAGGGCTAAGACGATGCAGGCTGATATTATTACAAATAGATGCACGTCTTTACGAAAATTACGAAAATCAGTTACAGTCCTTGGGGAAAGTTACAGTAAATATTCTGTTAAATAAAGCTATGTGATGTGAGATCAAAAGGCAAGACTTAAAATAAATTAATGCATGGTTGGTTATTTTTTCTTTGGTTGAAATGTAGATAAAATTGTGAGGGCAAAAAGTTAGTTTGATATAAAATAATGTGGTTGTCAAACCACATCACCTCCTATTGACAAGGGGCAACCCACGGGCAACCCTTTAGCCAGTTTTTGTCGTCCACATGACAATTTTCTATCCTATTTTATCTATTTTGATGCAAATGGTATAAAAAATTAAGTCACAGACTTCTCATCCATAAACGTAGCATTTTGAGGTTGTACTTAAAGGGTCCTAGATTATATTGCGGAGGTAACTATGAAAACACTGCAATTTCAATACTAAATCAGCAAAAGTGAGGAAAAGTAATCTTTTTGTCGAGTTTCATCCAATGGGCGCTTTTCCACTAGACGGCACGTCAACGGCAACGGCGACGGCACGGCGACGATCACGTGACAATACCTATGGGAATCGATGACATGCCGTGACGGTGCCGTGCCGGCAAGTGGAAAAGCGTGTCATATAAATTCATTCATTTTCATACATTATCTCACCTACGATATCGTCGACGGTATCGTGCCGTCGCCGTTGCCGTTGACGTGCCGTCTAGTGGAAAAGCGCCCATTGGATGAAACTCGACAAAAAGATTACTTTTCCTCACTTTTGCTGATTTAGTATTGAAATTGCAGTGTTTTCATAGTTACCTCCGCAATATAATCTAGGACCCTTTAAGTACAACCTCAAAATGCTACGTTTATGGATGAGAAGTCTGTGACTTAATTTTTTATACCATTTGCATCAAAATAGATAAAATAGGATAGAAAATTGTCATGTGGACGACAAAAACTGGCTAAAGGGTTGCCCGTGGGTTGCCCCTTGTCAATAGGAGGTGATGTGGTTTGACAACCACATTATTTTATATCAAACTAACTTTTTGCCCTCACAATTTTATCTACATTTCAACCAAAGAAAAGATAACCAACCATGCATTTATTTATTTTAAGTGTTGCCTTTTGATCTCACATCACATAGCTTTATTTAACAGAATATTTACTGTAACTTTCCCCAAGGACTGTAACAATCTTGCAAGTCTTTGTTTATTTAGCCAAGCCTCGTAAATTGTCAGATAATTCGCAACTCACGCAGAAAGCAAGAGATAAAACTAAATTATACCACTATCGTAGGTATATTTCCTTGCTACATCAAAACAATACGGCGGAATATTGGAACAGGCTGCGTATTGGACAATATACGCTAAAGCAACGCGATAGGGTTTAATTTCCTTTGTTTTGCTATTGTGTGTTTGGGTCACTATTTGGATGAATTTATAATTTTTCATGCTTTTTTACAACATTTGAAAACGTAAACCTGGAACGTTTCAGAAACGGTATTATTTTTTGCATTGTAAACAAAACGATCATCAAAATAAATGTAATTTCGTTCCCATTGTTATGTATGCACGCCTGTTGTTATCGAAATATTAGTTCCACAAACAATGGTCTTTTCTTTCTTTTTAGAAATAAGCAGTGCCTGTTGTGTCGTAATTCCTATGTAATTGTTCTGTGTATGTTCATGTGTACAATAAACTGTTAAATAAATAAATAAATAAATGGTTACAGAAAATACGATGCTATTTGGTTCGAATATGCGAACACACGATTTCCGTACGGATTTTGGATTTGATACTCGATCTCTGGCCAATCATTTCACTTTTTTTTTAATAAGTTTATTATGCAATGCTAGCAAAACCGTTTCATTCAAAATTTAGATCTGCCAAAAGATGTGGGCGCTTTTCCACTAGACGTCACGTCAACGGCAACGGCGACGGCACGGCGACGATCACGTGACAATATCTTTGGGAAACGATGACATGCCGTGACGGTGCCGTGCCGGCAAGTGGAAAAGCGTGTAATATAATTTCATTGATTTTCATACATTATGTCACCTACGATATCGTCGACGGTACCGTGCCGTCGCCGTTGCCGTTGACGTGCCGTCTAGTGGAAAAGCGCCCAATGTCGCCGGGGTTACCAGTAAAACCTCTTTATTAAGCCCCAAAATATACCTACCTACCTACCTACCTACCTAGAAGAGTGATTATTATACTCGTAATTTAAAAAAGTCTCCTCGTCTCACTCTACTGATTTCTACAGAATATGCCCGGAAATAGAAACAGCTGTAGCAATGGAGCATTTCAGTTTTTATATCGTTTCCAGTCCAGCATGCAGATACTTAGCAAATTATAACATTATAAATACAACCACCGCCTTCCACAGTGTAGATAAGTAACATGTCAGGACAAAACATTCGCAAGTTGGCACTGATAAAGATCTTTGTGACCCCGTTTTTGTGCTGTGGCCTGTGGGACTATTCAGCGAGCTTTTTCTTCTAATGCTATTTTTTATAAGAACTGTATTAGCCTTGATATAAAAAATGTGTGTCATATTTTTAGGAGACTGAACTGCGATTCCTCCAGAAAAACACAAAGATATTTGTCAATTTTGTGAGATTTTTCCAAATTTGGTTAGGACAATACAGGCTAAATAATCTAATAGTCTGTCAGAAAAAACAAGAGATCACGTTAAAGCCGCGGTCGCTGTCTTTGATAGGGTTGTTCACACAAACCACAGAGGCCTTATTGCTGTAAGTTATGTTACTAATATTATAGGCGATTTAAAAACTCTAAAACCTGAGGTCTTTCATCGACTTGAAAGTCCACTTGTTAAGAAGAAAAAGGAGACTAAATATAACCTTCGTTTAATAATATAAAAATCTTACACTGTGTCTGTGACCTCAGATCTTCAAAATAACACATGGCCGCCGGCACTGTGTGTAGGAGGATTTACTTACAAGTTGAAGAGAGTCAATGTTTCTTTAATTGAAAATCAATTCAATCCCAACAGATAGATTCTACTAATGTCTTCGCCTCCAATTACGTTTATTTCGTGGCAATAAACTTCTGAAACTCCAATCTCAGTTAGCAAAACAAACACTAATTTAGAAACTTGTGCAAATATTAATCAAAACGTAAAACTGGCTTCAATTCATTTATATACATATACCTCTTTGTATAAATAGTAGAATGTCTTGCTTTTTCTATTTATCTGTCGACGAACCCGATGAACCCCAGTGTCACACTTTTTAAATCAACCATGCTCTCGTTGACTGTTCATTTCATTAAACACCGGAGGTCCCAGGTTCGACTCCCGGCGAGGGACAAGGACAATGACTTTGTGTCGTTGTTTCTAGTTTGGTTAGGAAATTGCAGGATGATCACCTGATTTTCCGAAAAGTAAGATGATCCATCAGTCGGATGGGCATGTTAATAAAGTCGGTCCTGCGCCCGATTTCTCTTTGGAGATTGATAAAATAGAGAGTGCACTGTGTGTTGCGCAAACACTTGGGCACCAAAAACTAGCCCTGCGCAGTTGGCACATCTCTGGGAGATTGGCTGCCATCACCGAAAATTGGTTGGGAGAACTATTCCATTAATATTATTCACAAGTTTAATTTATCAGCTTTCGAATTTCATAATATTATTCCCACTGGTAGATATGAAAAGCCGAAATATTTGCGGGCGAAGCCGCGGACGGGAAACTAACATGGTACAAAACAAAAATCCAGTCTCAAATCTCATAACTCTTTTGGTGAACAATGCTATTGAAAATCGCAAACGTGCAACGCATTCTCGTGCAGTATATTAAAAATGTTTGCGAGCTTTGTTTAGGAGTGCTAGAATTGGGGCCTAAAATTAACTTTTGGGTATTTTTAAAATTTTCTTGTTTACTTTGGTTTGAATAAAAAGAATCACAGATTGTGTTGTGTGAGTATTGTAACTAACGGTACATCAAAGGAATGAGTAGCAGTCACAGAAGAGTAAACGCTAGTGCTGTTATGGTAGCAGCATCCCCTGTGAATAAAATATCTTGGATTGCGCTATGCCTATGTCAAATAAACACGGTTTCAATCATTGAATTGTACCATTGAACTACGAGGAATAGAGTGGTTTGACGACCAAAATATTGGAAAATCTAATGAACCCGGCGTACCAATCTCAAAACATTGGGCTCATATCCCACTTGAGTAAAATTTTTGTTCTCACTATTTTTACTTTTTAAAAAACTATTATAACAAATGCATCAGCTAACATTGTACCTTTTTCGTACAACTTAAACATCTAACTAACCTGTTTACTGACTACACACAACAGGTTACATTTGCAAATGGTACCAATATTTAGGTTTCTAGGTCACAATATACAAATAAATGGACCACCGCTACTTCGATCTCAACGGTAAGTTGTCTATTTTATGATAATGTTTGCGGTTTGGTTTCTAGTTTGTTCGATATTTTATATAAACACCTCAGCTTTCTTCCCGCGGTTTCACCCCCGGCTAAATGAGTTTTCCCGTGCAAGGTATTTTCACGCGGTAAAATTAGCGAATTTACTAAAGTGTCGCAGATGGCTATAAAATATATTGTGCAACTATTTATTGCGAAAAAAGGAAATTTTATTTAACAACGAGCGAATCTGCAATAATAAAAGCTAGCTGTCAATATGAAATATGTCGCAGTAAATTACTGCATACTTTTTTTTACACAACACGAGAGATTCGGAACAAGGGGATTTGTCCTGAGATTAGGCGGAGCCGCACTAAGCCGGCCACAGATGCGTGAAATGGGGGTCGCCGTGTGACATAGACTGCTTTCACATTTAGCGTTTTAGTCGCGCTACCGCAGCGCTACACGTACGCCCACTAGCACTACCCCTTCACATTACAGCCACTAAATACGCGTTTTTTTTACCGCAAGTGACTTCCACTGGCATCCATCTCTCCTGGCACTTGCATTTTTACAACGCGAACCAGAAGTTTTGATGTGGCCACTTTTTGGGCGTAGACACTTTGATTGTTGTTGACTCGACAAAAAGAAGAAGAAAGTGGTAATACTACGCCATACTACCTTGCAACGCTGAACTCGCGCGTTTTTAGCGCCTTCGTTGCAAGCTTGCGATCGCGCAGCTAATGTGAAAGCCAATTGTGAAAGCACTCCTAATAATTGGTGACTTTTGATTATATTAAACGAGACTACGTAGATTCTGGCAAATATTCCCAAGTAAAGTATGGTGAAAGACACTTGCCAATAAAATGGTAAAACATTGAAAAAATAAAACCTGGTTATGCGCTTTAAAATGACTTCTCATTGTATTCCGCACTTCAAACAAAAACGTTTCCACGGCGTGATTTTAAATTCATCGAAGCTTGATTTACGATAACAAACCGAGTGGTTTGCTGGAACGAGCCCAACAGAAACTCAATTATACGGAATAGGAAATACAATGTAGGAGCTTTATTAAAGATGTTTCGCGACGTTATTTTGATGTTGTATTTTGTATTAAAGTTAGTTAAGTTAGTTAATAGAATATTGTGATAGATGCCCTGCCAATATCAAGCTGGAAATTGTCCTATTAATGGTACTGTCCAAATCCAAATGGTACTGGTAATGGTAATGGTACACTAAAAATATACTTTCCCCTTTCACCTGTAAGTTCTGTGTTAAATTGTGTTTTCCTCAAAAAAAGTGTTAAAAATGCATCCGCGCGACACAGACTACGTTAATCAGTACAACCACTGCATGTAATAACGTCCACTCATGGAGTTAATAAGTACTATTGCGTCCACTACAATATGTCAAGCCTTAAAAATAACGTAGGCGAGAGCGCTGCATATAATGAGAACTGTCAAAAATAGCGTTGACAGTAATTTTTGCGGCGTTATTTCTCTTTTCCGCCACGTTCATTTAAACTACTTCCATGCTGGACTGGAAGCGATAGAAAAACATGGAATAATTATGCCAGCTGTATCTCCCGGGCATGCTGTAAAATCCAGCTAAAGGATTCGAGGGTTTCAGGATATGGTAATTTAGATGATGGGCTGACAACCTGTCACTTCAGCAGTAAACAAAATACAGATCTATCTAATACAAGGCTAGGGCGAGGGTACAGGTCGTACAGGCGTGATAATATGTATGTATGTTCATTTAGAGCCTAGCCGCCCTCTAGAAATGAGTAGAGCATTCCAGTTAAAAGGCGCTCAGTGAGAACACAGGGTGTGTTTTTATTGGCTTATTTCGAGCGCTGAACTCTAAAATGCACGCTCCGGGTTTTGTTAGCGGAGGTTTGTTTTATGAACGTCGCTTTGGCACGCCCTGTATATGCTGAATGGTTTGGAAAGGAAGATGTGGGGCAAATATTTTATGCATTTGGTTTCTGGTTATAACGATGGCTCTGTGATCTAGTGGTCTGTAGCAGGGGCTCTTGATCCGGAGGTCCCGGGTTCAATTCCCAGCGCAACGACTTTGTATTGTTTGTATCTAATTTAAAAAAGGTCTATCTAGGTTATCTGTAGACACCATTTGCTTTTTACATAGATAACCTATGCGTGTGAAGGTTGCTTGCGAATGAATGCTCTTAATGGGGCCGCACCATTATATCTATGGGCCGCACTTGTATAGGTACATTGTCATTAAGAAATCAAAACTGTTTTGTCTATATTTGAAAATAAATGGTTACCCCTAGTTATAGATATATAAATTCATGCTAAAATTGTTCTTCAACATTCTTTGTTAGAAATATTCTTTTTATCCCAAACACCTCGTTTAATCCTGCAAAAAACATTTTCCAAAATAATAAAACACATTAGCATAGAGTTCGAAGAGGCTGCGCTTTTATAAACCGTCAAGATTTATCAAGGGCTGGGTGAAATATTTAAGGATCAGGCCGGTAGTGCCTTGTAAGGAGGATTTTCACCCCATGATTTATTTCTTAGGGCCAAAGGTCGATCCCTGTGTGAGAAAAGTTATGTGTTGTATACGGCAGCAAAGGGATGCTATACCTATAAATATTAAACGGTAATGGATTATTATAAATATTTATTTTATGACTCAACTGTAGAAATTTAAGTAAAAATAAGTTAGAAATTCGGTAATGGAAAAGACAAACTATTTTCATGCTATGTTTTCCACGAACTCATAGGTTTACTCAAGTAACGATAATAAACGACAAAAAAATCGTTTACGAAAAAAAAAACAAATTACTTCCCCATTCCCCATACAAAATGAATGACTAACTACTTTGATTAGACGTATTTTTTTCCATTTCCTTATAAGAGTTTTTTGTAAAAGTTGTTTAATTTCGTAACCCCAATCAGAATTAAAGCTGTATCTTGCACTATAACACCCTGTATATTAAAAAAAAATTCACACACATTCTTGCAAAGTTAGGGTTTTGTTCTGTCTAGACAGGGTATTAGTGTCAAGGGACAGATTTAAAAAGCTCAAAAATGCATGCATTTTTATGGAGCATATTTTTTTTTATAACGTATCATTCATATTATTTAATAAAATATGGTATTTGCAAAAAAATAATATTTTTATCGTAGTGAATCGTGTACATTTTACTGTGTAGTGCACAAAGAAGAAATATTGTACGGAATTTTACTTGTAAATTCAAAATATTAATTTGATAATAGATACTAGCTAGTTTCTAAATAGTGGGCGGTTTGTTTCCATCATTTCGTAAGTTTTCAATGATTTAACGACAATTTTATTCGAGTATTCATAATTTAATTTATAAACGCCCTAAGTTATATAATTAAAATTTATAGATCACTTATTTATCTAGATCAGTGCCTTTATCTAGATCAGTGTTTTTTATACGGACTTCGGACCTGCTCGCTATTAAGGCACTTTTGGGGCATGCGTCCGGCAAGCTCGGCAGCCGTGCCATAGACGTATGTAGGAGGCTTTACTTCTTCTATAATTCTTGAAGTATTTACAATTCAGACCAGCGCCTTCGAAGCTGTGTCATAGCATCTGGTGGCGCAAATTTTTAGTATGTACGTTAAAAGTGTATTGCATGACCTTGTTTCTTTCTTCTTCTGTGTGGTCATTCCCTCAATTCTGAGGATCATGACTGTTAGTCAATCTTATTCACTCGGTCCAATTCTGTGCCAAATGTTCTGTTCGCTCCATGTATCTGGCCTCCAGTCCCTCCTTGAGTTGGTCCACCCATCTAGCCGGCACTCTTCCTCTAGCGCGCTTCCCCTCCATTTCTCCGAGTCCGTTAGTAGAGTGTCCACCGGTGGTATACGTCAATAGACTGGCGAATACCTCGTGCACACGCCGACCTGAAAAGTGGCCTCGATTCGTAAACAGATTCAAATTAACTAATTTAAGTTTAGTCCTGTCACTTTCTAAAATTTGAATAAAATAGAGAGAGCATCACAACAGCTGATTATAATTGTGTCAAACTGACGTATAACGCTCAAAATAAGTCAAATTAAGTTGTGATGTGGAAGGCTCCCGACTAAAATGCGTTTCGTTTCGTGCATTCGATCTATGTGACAGGTTTATAATAAGTCCGTCTGTACTGCCATCTTTTTCTGTTCGCTCGAGATGGAAAGTGACAGGACTAAACTTAAATAAGTTAAGTTGGTTCTGTAACCGAATCGACAGCATTGTTGAATATCTGGGTGACCTTGATCTCATACATCCGGCCGTGTTCAGTGGGCCGCCGCAATGAAGCCCCGATTTACAATAAAAGGACCCACTCAACCCAGAGCCAATGAACGATAAATTTCCAATGACACAACGCTACTATAGACAATATCTGCTCGCTCCAGCAGATCTGCATTCAGTGTGAGAATGGCCTTAAGTAACCTAATCATAAGACACGCGCTGTCTTGCCACACGGATTCTCACGGCAGACTTCCGGTACGCCCGGCGGCCTTGTGTGTAGGAGGGCACGGGTACTACTTCTATAAGCTTTCTAAGCTTTTAAGCATTCTATGACATAAAATTGCAAATAATTCTTGGTGACCTTGATCTCATACATCCGGCCGTGTTCAGTGGACCGGCTCAATGAAGCCCCGGTTTACAATAAAAGGACGCACTCAACCCAGAGCCAATGAACAATAAATTTCCAATAACAGTTCAGTAATCCTTCACACAGACTAGAGATGGCTAAGACGTGTTATTTTGCAGGTATTTTTTACAAAAATAAACATAATTAAATCGCAAAATTGGCTTTGCTGTCAGCCTAATTAAGGCATTAAGTTGGAAATCAGTGATTGGTTATAATTTTGCGATGTGATAAGTATATTTACTTATCCGACTGAGCGAAGCAAGGAAGGTAATCTGATTGTTAGCCTATGTACCTATTAATGTGTGGGTTAAGTCGTTTGCGGCACTGTCAATTGATTCATTGTCAGTGAAGACAATAATTGTGATCAAAATTAATAATGGCGACAATCAAACGCTGCCATGTTGTAAAAATGAAAAGAATATACAAAAAAGTCCAACGCCCAAACGAATATGGGTCCGTTTTCGTAGAACTATCTGTATAAAACCTGAACAACTTTTTTCAGTACAACTAGTCTGTCTACATTTCAGCTACTCTATGATGCTGTATGAAGTGAAATGTGCCTTTACCCAATAATCCGGTTGCGAAATATGCCTTCAGTAGAATTATGTCGGATTGAGCTTTCATTAATGTTGCTTAATGTCTTCAGTTTCCTCTTTGATGCAGAAAATTGAATTAATAACACCGTGGACTGCTTATATGGGAATATTTTGTATTATGCATGCGATGGTACAACACACATTTCTTTCTATAGTTAATACGACAAGGAATGGAGTGACGAGATGGAAGGGAGGGACTAGAGGGATGGGAGGGACTAGAGGGAAGGAAGGGACGAGGGGATAGGAACACGAGAGACAAGAAAGGGACGAGAGGGAAGTGAGGGATGGAAAGAAAGGATGGAAGTTAGAGAAGTGAGGGGAGGGATGGGAAAGAGGGAAGTTTGCTTTTCCGGGCAGGACGAGGTCTGCCGTGTCCGCTAATTATTAACATTTTGTCAGACGTTGCAAAACCTTCAAAGCAGTCTACTAGTATGTACCGCTTCATTTACTTCAACTGTGGCCTGATCCTGAATGAAAAAAAAAATTTGCTTTTTCATACAAAATGACCAGCCCGATCAGATATTTTGTATGGAAAGGCAAATTAATTGTTTCATTTCCTGAAAAAAACCTGGTGGTAGTTGTTCAGTATCGTTGACTGAGCAACCCCTATCAGTTTGCGGGACGCTGTCCCTTACACCCCGTATAGTATAGTAAGTAAGTAACTACCTATATATCTATCCCCCAGCGTGTGATACAAATCCGGAAAATAAATCAACCAAAAGGATTCGTTTCGGGCGCAAATACCTCACTAACTTCACTGATCTTAAGCTTTGAATGGACAAAACAAACGCTAAGTGAAAAGCTTTTTCCGGTCAGAAGGACCCTTGGAAATGCTAAATTATATTTAATTTAAAAAATACTAAGAAAATGTAACTGTGTTAATACTCAGGTAAGTACTTAAGGCTCGTATTTATAATTCGATCTTAAGTTTCGTTGTATGGATTTGACAGGTCGTTTTGTACTGAAATTACATTTCTGATACGAACTTAAACTCGCTGTCACTCTTGAGTGCTGATTATCAATACGGGCCTTAATATCGAACCCAGGACCTCCGGATCGGGAAATCTAAACCATGGGCACCTCTGAAAACCAATCTTGATGATTTCCTGAATACCAAGAAACAATTTCACCGAAATCAACTTCAAAGTCTCTAGTGACATCAAACCGCCAAGTTGATGGTTACAGACGTAGATTAAGGAAGACCACGCAACCTTTAAAACAAGCATGATAGTATTACTTTCATTTCGCACATACTGTGTTTGAAAATGAAAAATGCTGGACTAGAAGCGATAAAAACAAAGAATGTGCCAGCTGCTTCTCCTCCCAGGTATGCTGTAAAAGCCTGCAAAGCGTTTCGAGGGTTAAAGTTTATTGTAATTTAGACGATTGGCTGACAACCTATCATTATAAAAAGTATGTCAATAGATTTGAATCTAAAATCGCCCCTTAATATTTATCAGATGTGGTGAAATTTTTACTTAGCGTGTTACGCTCTGTCAGGCCCGTAAGGGATAAAGGTATGACTTCATATATGTAACTTTCGCTTTTACTAGCTTTCGTTCACCCGCTTCTTAGGTAAATGAGTTTTTCCGTGGAAATGAAAGTTTATCCATGGTTAAAAGTAAGCATATGTCTTATTTCAGGACCTGCATCTATGTATGACAAGTTTCATCCCAATCCGTTCAGCGGTTGAAGCATCTTTCGCATTTATAATAATATTAGGATAGTATGAAGCAAAACTCCGCTTCTCTTTCTTTTTATATAAATGGCGTTTGCAGACTAGCAATTCGTTATATTGAAGTTTTTTCAGTCTTTGATGATTCTACGCCAGTCTGGCTCTGAAGCTGATCCACAGGGAAATCCAACAATGCCATGAACTTGAAACAGATGGATCTGTGCCTTCCGAGAACGAACGCTGGAAGCGATAGAAAACATAGAACGTGTCAGCTGCTTCACCTCCCTGGCATACTGTAGAAGTTAGCAAAGGGATTGGAGGGGAGGGGCTACAGTGTGTAATATTGTAATTTAGACAATGATGTCGGCTGACAACCTGTCACTATAGCGATACACGCTTCAACCTTAAATTGCACTCAATAATTATTTGTCCGACGTGGCAAAAGGCGGCTTTTTTGTTGACGTTTCACGCTGTGTCTACCCCTTTAAGGGATACAGGCAATATTTAATGTATGTTTGTATGTACGCGTAGGTTACTGCCTTCATGATTGAATGGTCTAGGCTTTGGGCTTTCGATCCGGAGATCGTGGACACCCGTGGGTTTGATTTTTGTATTTATTTGTGTTAGTTAGAAACAGTGTAGGCACAGAACAGATAATAGCGTAGGTAGGTTGCTTCAGGAAATACGAGTAGTACATTGTATTTTAAAATAAACCAACATAATTTCAACTGTCCGAAACAAACCCGTTTTGCAATACAGAACGGAAGCTTCATTATTTAAAGGAATTCATAAAATTTAGCAACAAAGCTTTGCTTTTACGGATTTTTGCTAACAGACAATAAGTCTACTTTGAATTTAACAGCGTTCGTACTCGAACAAAAGATTATTCAGCGAAAGAGAAAATCAATAGTCTTTTCCCTTTAATTAGTACATACTTAAGTCCATTAAAAACCGAAATTCTGTGTTGTTTTAGCAATTTGCAAAGTAGCCTTTTAATTAAAGAGAACGTTCGTATCTTGTGAATCAAAGAGGAGAGGACAGACAGGACAATGTTGTTAAGGCAAAAAGGTGACTCCAGTCACAGAATATATAATCTTTGGTGTAATTTTTAAGTGTCTTAATAGTAGCAGAATTATTTTCAACTTTTTGTTTTTTATAGGATTGCTTTTCATAATAGAGTTTAACGCTTAGTTTAGCGCAAAAACAATCATGTTTTGCCATTGATTGCTTGCAGTGGTCTATGAGTGGTAATTAGATATAACCACAACCCCATATTACTAAAAATAAAAGGTACAAAGAGAGACAAAAGTACAAAAATTCGCATTGCGACAGCACTTATGTTTCGTTTTATTGGTAGTTCAAGAAAGATTTAAGACAGGATGTTTCTTCTAGCCTCTTGGGATTTTTCTAGGGTTAGAACAAGTTGAATAGGTTGAAAGTCCAAGGTTGAAAGTCAAAAGGCTATTTTGACACACTGCTATACCTATACAATTATAGGTATAGAAAAAAAGCCCTGTCTTTTCTGCAATTATTTACAAATCGATCTTTGTTTTTTTTTCTGTTACTTAAGTTAAACTATGCAGGCATAATACGCATATTACTGCTGTCACTACTGCTGTCACAGATTACTTATGAACGCGGCGGGCGACTGCTGTTATAGCTTTCTCAAAATATCCTCTCACCGGAGTCCGGCGCCAAACAGCTTGCTGTGTACCGTCGTTGCGTGAGAATGCCAGTGCCATAACAGGCACCTTCTGGGTGAGCTCGCTCCATCGTCGACTCTGTCACGGTCATCCCTGACCTAATATCTAGATAGCCCGACTAATGAGGAAGTTTGTTGTATGGAGACATCCAACAAATTCCTCAGTCTTTGAAACTTAGCAGGTGATAAATTTAGGTAATACAGATTACAGATGTAAGATAAGCCAATACTTTTTACCTAAATTTATCACCTGCTAAGTTTCAAAGGCTGAGGAATTTGTCGGATGTCAAAGGCTACGTTAATCGGGCTACAGAGTCAAGAGCAAACCCATTCCGAAATTTAAAAAAAACTAAATAATAAGATTGGCATCACGGTTTTTTGGTATTAACCAAAACCTGTATAAACAGAAATCCGCTGACTCACGAAGGGTGTTCTAATTAAACGGGCAGCACTAAAAAGAAAATCACTGGGGCTGAGCCGAGTCGTAAACGAAATGAAGTATAACTACGCATCATGGTTTGTCTAGTAGGAAGTCGTAATCATTATGCGCAAGGGACGCCAAGAATTATTTGCAATTTTATGTCATAGAATGCTTAAAAGCTTAGAAAGCTTATAGAAGTAGTACCCGTGCCCTCCTACACACAAGGCCGCCGGGCGTACCGGAAGTCTGCCGTGAGAATCCGTGTGGCAAGACAGCGCGTGTCTTATGATTAGGTTACTTAAGGCCATTCTCTACACTGAATGCAGATCTGCTGGAGCGAGCAGATATTGTCTATAGTAGCGTTGTGTCATTGGAAATTTATCGTTCATTGGCTCTGGGTTGAGTGGGTCCTTTTATTGTAAATCGGGGCTTCATTGCGGCGGCCCACTGAACACGGCCGGATGTATGAGATCAAGGTCACCCAGATATTCAACAATGCTGTCGATTCGGTTACAGAACCAACTTAACTTATTTAAGTTTAGTCCTGTCACTTTCCATCTCGAGCGAACAGAAAAAGATGGCAGTACAGACGGACTTATTATAAACCTGTCACATAGATCGAATGCACGAAACGAAACGCATTTTAGTCGGGAGCCTTCCACATCACAACTTAATTTGACTTATTTTGAGCGTATACGTCAGTTTGACACAATTATAATCAGCTGTTGTGATGCTCTCTCTATTTTATTCAAATTTTAGAAAGTGACAGGACTAAACTTAAATTAGTTAATTTGAATCTGTTTACGAATCGAGGCCACTTTTCAGGTCGGCGTGTGCACGAGGTATTCGCCAGTCTATTGACGTATACACCGGTGGACACTCTACTAACGGACTCGGAGAAATGGAGGGGAAGCGCGCTAGAGGAAGAGTGCCGGCTAGATGGGTGGACCAACTCAAGGAGGGACTGGAGGCCAGATACATGGAGCGAACAGAACATTTGGCACAGAATTGACCGAGTGATAAGATTGACTAACAGTCATGATCCTCAGAATTGAGGGAATGACCACACAGAAGAAGAAAGAAACAAGGTCATGCAATACACTTTTAACGTACATACTAAAAATTTGCGCCACCAGATGCTATGACACAGCTTCGAAGGCGCTGGTCTGAATTGTAAATACTTCAAGAATTATAGAAGAAGTAAAGCCTCCTACATACGTCTATGGCACGCTGCCGAGCTTGCCGGACGCATGCCCCAAAAGTGCCTTAATAGCGAGCAGGTCCGAAGTCCGTATAAAAAACACTGATCTAGATAAAGGCACTGATCTAGATAAATAAGTGATCTATAAATTTTAATTATATAACTTAGGGCGTTATAAATTAAATTATGAATACTCGAATAAAATTGTCATTAAGAAATCAAAACTGTTTTGTCTATATTTGAAAATAAATGGTTACCCCTAGTTATAGATATATAAATTCATGCTAAAATTGTTCTTCAACATTCTTTGTTAGAAATATTCTTTTTATCCAAACACCTCGTTTAATCCTGCAAAAAACATTTCAAAATAATAAAACACATTAGCATAGAGTTCGAAGAGCTGCGCTTTTATAAACCGTCAAGATTTATCAAGGGCTGGGTGAAATATTTAAGGATCAGGCCGGTAGTGCCTTGTAAGGAGGATTTTCACCCCATGATTTATTTCTTAGGGCCAAAGGTCGATCCCTGTGTGAGAAAAGTTATGTGTTGTATACGGCAGCAAAGGGATGCTATACCTATAAATATTAAACGGTAATGGATTATTATAAATATTTATTTTATGACTCAACTGTAGAAATTTAAGTAAAAATAAGTTAGAAATTCGGTAATGGAAAAGACAAACTATTTTCATGCTATGTTTTCCACGAACTCATAGGTTTACTCAAGTAACGATAATAAACGACAAAAAAATCGTTTACGAAAAAAAAAACAAATTACTTCCCCATTCCCATACAAAATGAATGACTAACTACTTTGATTTAGACGTATTTTTTTCCATTTCTTATATAGAGTTTTTTGTAAAAGTTGTTTAATTTCGTAACCCAATCAGAATTAAAGCTGTATCTTGCACTATAACACCCTGTATATTAAAAAAAATTCACACACATTCTGCAAAGTTAGGGTTTTGTTCTGTCTAGACAGGGTATTAGTGTCAAGGGACAGATTTAAAAAGCTCAAAATGCATGCATTTTTATGGAGCATATTTTTTTTTATAACGTATCATTCATATTAGTTAATAAAATATGTATTTGCAAAAAAATATATTTTTATCGTAGTGAATCGTGTACATTTTACTTGTGTAGTGCACAAAGAAGAATATTGTACGGAATTTTACTTGTAAATTCAAAATATTAATTTGATAATAGATATACTAGCTAGTTTCTAAATAGTGGGCGGTTTGTTTCCATCATTTCGTAAGTTTCAATGATTTAACGACAATTTTATTCGAGTATTCATAATTTAATTTATAAACGCCCTAAGTTATATAATTAAAATTTATAGATCACTTATTTATCTAGATCAGTGCCTTTATCTAGATCAGTGTTTTTTATACGGACTTCGGACCTGCTCGCTATTAAGGCACTTTTGGGGCATGCGTCCGGCAAGCTCGGCAGCCGTGCCATAGACGTATGTAGGAGGCTTTACTTCTTCTATAATTCTTGAAGTATTTACAATTCAGACCAGCGCCTTCGAAGCTGTGTCATAGCATCTGGTGGCGCAAATTTTTAGTATGTACGTTAAAGTGTATTGCATGACCTTGTTTCTTTCTTCTTCTGTGTGGTCATTCCCTCAATTCTGAGGATCATGACTGTTAGTCAATCTTATTCACTCGGTCCAATTCTGTGCCAAATGTTCTGTTCGCTCCATGTATCTGGCCTCCAGTCCCTCCTTGAGTTGGTCCACCCATCTAGCCGGCACTCTTCCTCTAGCGCGCTTCCCCTCCATTTCTCCGAGTCCGTTAGTAGAGTGTCCACCGGTGGTATACGTCAATAGACTGGCGAATACCTCGTGCACACGCCGACCTGAAAAGTGGCCTCGATTCGTAAACAGATTCAAATTAACTAATTTAAGTTTAGTCCTGTCACTTTCTAAAATTTGAATAAAATAGAGAGAGCATCACAACAGCTGATTATAATTGTGTCAAACTGACGTTTAACGCTCAAAATAAGTCAAATTAAGTTGTGATGTGGAAGGCTCCCGACTAAAATGCGTTTCGTTTCGTGCATTCGATCTATGTGACAGGTTTATAATAAGTCCGTCTGTACTGCCATCTTTTCTGTTCGCTCGAGATGGAAAGTGACAGGACTAAACTTAAATAAGTTAAGTTGGTTCTGTAACCGAATCGACAGCATTGTTGAATATCTGGGTGACCTTGATCTCATACATCCGGCCGTGTTCAGTGGGCCGCCGCAATGAAGCCCCGATTTACAATAAAAGGACCCACTCAACCAGAGCCAATGAACGATAAATTTCCAATGACACATACGCTACTATAGACAATATCTGCTCGCTCCAGCAGATCTGCATTCAGTGTGAGAATGGCCTTAAGTAACCTAATCATAAGACACCGCGCTGTCTTGCCACACGGATTCTCACGGCAGACTTCCGGTAACGCCGGCGGCCTTGTGTGTAGGAGGGCACGGGTACTACTTCTATAAGCTTTCTAAGCTTTAAGCATTCTATGACATAAAATTGCAAATAATTCTTGGTGACCTTGATCTCATACATCCGGCCGTGTTCAGTGGACCGGCTCAATGAAGCCCCGGTTTACAATAAAAGGACGCACTCAACCCAGAGCCAATGAACAATAAATTTCCAATAACAGTTCAGTAATCCTTCACACAGACTAGAGATGGCTAAGACGTGTTATTTTGCAGGTATTTTTACAAAAATAAACATAATTAAATCGCAAAATTGGCTTTGCTGTCAGCCTAATTAAGGCATTAAGTTGGAAATCAGTGATTGGTTATAATTTTGCGATGTGATAAGTATATTTACTTATCCGACTGAGCGAAGCAAGGAAGGTAATCTGATTGTTAGCCTATGTACCTATTAATGTGTGGGTTAAGTCGTTTGCGGCACTGTCAATTGATTCATTGTCAGTGAAGACAATAATTGTGATCAAAATTAATAATGGCGACAATCAAACGCTGCCATGTTGTAAAAATGAAAAGAATATACAAAAAAGTCCAACGCCCAAACGAATATGGGTCCGTTTTCGTAGAACTATCTGTATAAAACCTGAACAACTTTTTTCAGTACAACTAGTCTGTCTACATTTCAGCTACTCTATGATGCTGTATGAAGTGAAATGTGCCTTTACCCAATAATCCGGTTGCGAAATTATGCCTTCAGTAGAATTATGTCGGATTGAGCTTTCATTAATGTTGCTTAATGTCTTCAGTTTCCTCTTTGATGCAGAAAATTGAATTAATAACACCGTGGACTGCTTATATGGGAATATTTTGTATTATGCATGCGATGGTACAACACACATTTCTTTCTATAGTTAATACGACAAGGAATGGAGTGACGAGATGGAAGGGAGGGACTAGAGGGATGGGAGGGACTAGAGGGAAGGAAGGGACGAGGGGATAGGAACACGAGAGACAAGAAAGGGACGAGAGGGAAGTGAGGGATGGAAAGAAAGGATGGAAGTTAGAGAAGTGAGGGGAGAGGGATGGGAAAGAGGGAAGTTTGCTTTTCCGGGCAGGACAGGTCTGCCGTGTCCGCTAATTATTAACATTTTGTCAGACGTTGCAAAACCTTCAAAGCAGTCTACTAGTATGTACCGCTTCAT
>JARACY010000551.1:0-87679 GCA_029255725.1 Scrobipalpa atriplicella | reverse complement strand
AGTTTGGTCTTTGGTGTCCCATCATAAGGCGTGCTAAATTTTACGGAAGAAAACATAATTCTTACAATGAGTGAATTCGACAGAAGAAATGGTTAATTTCTTTTCATTCTATTTTTGATCTTCAATGGAAAATTGAGAGTGAAATATTCTCTTAATAAAGACATAAACTATGAAACACCAAAATAAACTTATAAAATCAGAACCACCATTTCTGTAGCACTAACTTGTAATGGCTTTTATTGTAACTTTCAAAAATTTGATAAATCTGGTACCCTGAGACGATTTTTCTGGAAATTTCAGGAAGTGAAATGATGTGGTTGGTATCTAACGAAAGTAAGACTCCTTCAAGTCCCAGAATCCAAGCGTAAGTTTCACACATAAGATAAAAACTGACGTTGTCTCACCAACCTACTACCACCTTATTCGTATTTTTTATCTCACAAACTCGTTTGTAGAGTTATCGCAATTTGTTGCCTTTTATGTGTGGGCAAAGATATCGAATTCCGTCTTTATTAAAATTGCAAAGGTTTTTATTTGAGGACTACGACTTCTAATAATTTGCATATTTCGAAGGACATAAAAAAAATTTACCTTTCGGAATCCTTTTCGTGGAAAATGGTAACAATTAACGACGTCGCTAGTCGTTCCATGAGTGGTGGAGCCGGTACATTCCGTAAACTCCAAATAGAATGTAACAACCTCTTCTCTTTCTGAACATCTTTCAAAACTCAGATTCTATTTTAGGCCGAAAAAATCTACATAAAAACGTGTTCTGACTATGTAAAACATCGAAAAGCGTATTTTTTGTAAAATAATTGAAATATAGGTAGGTAGGTAGGTAGCTGAATAAAAGCAATGTGCAATGTAATCCAGTAGCTATTCAGGTTGAAAAACCAGCTGAGTGTGAGGTGAGCAGGGCGATGCAGCCACGGGAGGCTGCAGCCGGCTGGGGGCAAATGACTTGAGGATAATCCAATCCGTTTCAACTGACCACACAGAGCAGTGGTCCAATCTATGGACACGGATATCTGCTTCTTAGGCCCATATTTATGATCAGCACTTGAGACTGACAGCGCGTATCAGAAATGTTATTTCAGTACAAAATGGCCTGTCAAATCCTTACTTAATATTGCTCTCAATCTTGAGATCGTTTTATAAATACGAGCCTTATTGAATTTTAAATTCTATTTTCATAACAAAGTTTTGTCAATAAAATACAACTTTTTAACCACTCGTACGTTCGGCAGTTTTTAAACCGGTATTGGTGATTTGAGGCCCTATCTATAATAATGCCGATCGCTGTTAGTTAATTGCATTCATTAGGTTTACACCAACTGTAGCTCATTTTAATGACTATTTTGAATGCAGGGAATTTAAAAATTAATAAATATTAAAAATAAATTAAACACAATTTTAAATCCGTTAAAAACAGTTTTGTTAATGTTAATAATTAGAGGTAGCTTGCCCAGCTAGTAGTCCGATATGGAACGGCATTCCTAATGTCGCAGGTTCAAGCCCACTGCTTATTTTTTTTTTGTTCTGCCTCTGCAAATAAAAAGAAAATACTTGAACATAATAATTAATCATTAAGTATAACACCTTTAAACTTAATATTAACAAGAGTGAAAGCTTCTAAGGCTCGTATTTATAAAGCGATCTCAAGATTGAGAGCAATATTGAGTGCGGATTTGACAGGTAATTTTGTACTGGAATGACATTTCTGATACGAACTCAAACTGGCTGTCACTCTTGAGAGCTGATTGTAAATACGGGCCTAAGGCTTGTATGACAGGCTTGTACTAAAATGACATTTCTGATACGAATTCAACATTCTCAAGAACTGATTATTAATACATGCCTAAGGATTATGGCAGGATTTAATTAATTAATTTTACAATTAGGACAAATTTCAAATTGAATTTAATTATGAATTGGTTCGCAGAGGCAGCTACCAGCTGTCTTCAACTTTGTTATCATTTAAAAGTTTGTTTCCATTTTTAGTGAACTTTCTACTAAGTATACTTTGAAAATAACATCTTTATTTTTGTCTTTTGTTTGTATTTTGTGTTTAAACAGTAAAAAATGTAAATATCAAAATTTGATTATAACAGGTATTTTTTATATTAAGCTAACCAACAATTTTACTCGGGGGCGTAGATGTTTTTAGACAGTACAATTTTTACTCGCCTTAAAAGAACCTACGGCCTCCGAAATGAGAGCTGTATATGTCACGAAGCGTTTCATGTCATGTTAACAACTAAACATGACTTGTAATACAACAATGGTTCATTGTTTAGTGATAGACATACCTAATACCTATTACTAATTCAACTATTAGTCTCAGAGCCAGTGTAGAGTTGATTTTCAGGAGCCTTATTTTTGAACCACTCGAACGCTAATGCGCTTACGAAAGAGTAACTTTTGCATGCGATTACCATACAAATTGGCATGCGAAAGTTGCTCTTTCGCATGCGAATTCGATTCGAGCGGTTCTAAAATACGGCTCCAGGTCGCTGTTTTTGAAAGTGGTTGTCACCATGTTAGAGGCTTTTTAGGCAATTTACAAACTCTAACACCAGGGTGTCGACTCGAAAACTAACTTGATAGAATAAGAACAACGAAACAATTTTTAACGCTAAATATACATTGACCTTGTGAGCAATTTTCTGAAATAGATTAATTCGGTTAGGAGTAAGTGTATCGCCCAAATTACTGTAGAAAAATTGGCTTTACGATATGCCTGGGAAGAAAGCAGCTGGTAAAACCTGTTTTTTAATCTAACCTTAAGTATCGCACTCTCCCAGTCCATCATGAAAGCAAAAAAAGTCCTAAATGCTCACAAGCTCTAGGTCTATATTCAAAGCTTGTATTCAGTGGTGCCCGGAACAGGCGCTGTGAACAGTTACAAATGAGGGGTCTCCACGAACTGACCCGAGCGACACCCAGAGCCCTCTTCATCTGTCTTCAGCTTACGGAGATAAGAATATTCCTCGCGTTTGATCTTTGGCCACTGCCGACCGTGGCGGCCATTGCTAAGACGCCTTGGCAGGTTAAAATATGAAGATTTGACGGACTTAGGGTGGATTTACCTTTGACCAATGCCGTGAATTTGTGAAGAGTAAGTTATTTCGAAGAAAGAAGTGGAAGTACCTTCTTCACTGACTTTAACAGGCAATACATCGAAAATCACGCCTAAATGCTTACGGGATAGGGGGAGAATCAAGGGCCTAGTAATTAAAAGGTGTTGTTTGCCACTGACAAATATTGTAAGTAGATAAATTTAACTAAGTAAGATAAAAAATATTGCTGTAGTGATAGGTTGTCTGCCTACCGTTAAAACCCTAAAAAATATCTAAGTTAAGCCTTCTTCGATTATGTTAATAACAAAATAAGACATATTATTATGTACCAGGAGCAGTTTTGGGAAGAAATGGTACATTTTATGTTTTTTAGGGTTCCTTACCCAAAGGGTAAAAAACGGGACCCTGTCCGTCTGTCCGTCTGTCTGTCTGTCTGCCCGTCCGTCAGTCACCAGGCTGTATCTCATGAACCGTGATAGCAAGAGTGTTGAGATTTTCGCAGATGATGTATTTCTGTTGCCGCTATAACAGCAAATACTAAAAACAGAATAAAATATATATTTATAAGATCCAGATCAGCATGGCAGTACATCTGTTAAAAGTGAAGATTACTATGCATAAATCATATCACTATCAATGGATAACAGATAATACCTACTCGTAAAATAATCACCGTAAACCCTTTATCTGATGAATTTTTATGTGACAAATAAACTGTGGTGATAGGGAACATAATAATAAAAATATATTTTCAGTTAGTAACCAGTTTTATTTATATGGATATTATCACCCCCTCGGGCTTGAAACTGAGGCCCGTATTTATAATCAGCTCTCAAGAGTGACAGCGAGTTTGAGTTCGTATCAGAAATGTCATTTCAGTACAAAACGACCTGTCAAATCCATACTTAATATTGCTCTCAATCTTGAGAGCGCTTTATAAATACGAGCCTGAATGGAATTCCACTGTGTATACAACATGTAACATAAAGGGTATATGCATCGTGAAATGTGTGAATCTACCCATGAAACTGAACAACTTTCCCTAAGGAACATAGGTCGAAAAACGAAAAAAAAGTTTTGACTTCCCATACTAAATGCGCTATCAGCTGATGCATTTTGTATGGAAGGTTAATTTTTTTTTTTCGTTTTTCGACCTATGTTCCTTAAGGAAAGTTGTTCAGTTTCATGGGTAAATTCACACATTTCTCGATGCATATACCCTTTCTGTTACACGTTGTATAGGGTGACTCTTTACTAGTAATAGTGACCTAATACTAGTGATAGCGCTAAACAAACAACTTTGCACAAGAATCAATGTTTTTTTTTACCATTTTTAGAGTCATGATTTTTAAGGAAGAAGTTTCTTTAGTTTCTTTCTTTCTTTCTTCTTCAGATGTTGGAAACTAAGGCCCGTATTTATAATCATCTCTCAAGAGTGACAGCGAGTTTGAGTTCGTATCAGTAATGTCATTCCAGTACAAAATTACCTGTCAAATCCGCACTCAATATTGCTTTCAATCTTGAGATCGCTTTATAAATACGAGCCTAAGCTCTAAAGCTACCTAATATTTTTTTGTATAGGATTTTGTATTTAGACAGTAATAATGTTAAGATTTTTATTATTTTGTAAAGAATAAAAACATTTCTAAAGTCAAGTTCCAAAACGATTGCATAATTCAATTACCATAAGAGTTTTGCACAAGAATTGAAGCACTTCAAAACGTGAAGATTTCGTAATTAGTCATTAAACTCCGGTTTTCCACCAAACTTTGGAAGTGGGAACCTATACCTTAGCACCAACATTCATCTTTCTAATTTTCTAGTCCTTACTCCTTTGAAATAAAGTTGAAATTTGTCCATGTGGTATGCAGAGGTGGTTGGTGGAAGTATTAAGTGCTGGAATCCAAAGATCGGATGACTGGAATCGGTTGAGGATGCAAAGTTCACGTTCTAACTGGTTATGGCATCCAATTTAAAGTTTCAAGGGATTTTGATGAGCTTATTTGAAATACCTGGGTTGCAGTTGTAGCCTGAGTCGTGCATGAATAAATATACGGAGGCTAAATACTTTGGCGAAGAGACTACTTTTACTATTAATGGACCAGCAAAATCGACACCATGCGCTAGGAAACTGTCCATCGCATGGACACAAATCATTGTGTTCAATATAACTATAGTCTACACTACAGCATTGAGATTTATATGTTTTCTTTCGTATAACATTTTAAAGATGTTTATTATCATTCTTTTCTTGGAAATAAATAATTTCCAATAAAGGCTGATAAGGATAACGCACAGATATTATCATCTATTACGATAATATCGTCACAACAAACATTAGAGCAGCTTATGTAATCGCGTAAGCAAGCATAATTCGTAAAAAATATAGGATGTACAAAATCTGCCAGCCCTTTTGTAAATTTTAACAAGTTTTTGGATGTAGCTACCTAATACATACATAAAATCACGCCTTTATCCCTATTGGGGTAGGCAGAGCAAAAACGACCTAAATAAAGGTAATTCCGCCACGTCTGACAAGTTTTGAGGGTTATTATACAGGTGATTATGTATATTGCTATAGTGACAGGTTGTCAGCCCATCGCCTAAATTGCAATACACTGAAACCCTCGATTCCCTTAGCTGATTTTTACAGCATGCACGGGAGGAAATGCAGCTGGCACATTCTATGTTTTTCTATCACTCCCAGTCCAGCATGGAAGTATAGCTACCTAATAATATGGCAAAACTGTATAAACCATTTAGACAAAAGTTGCCGATGTGCTTATAAGGTGTCTCGTTCACGACAAGTCCCTTTCTCAAAAGGTCCCGTTCGTAAAAATATCCTTTAGAAAAAAGGATATTTTCTTATTTGATCCACCGACGTCACTTAGAAATTCTCAATTTTTTTCTCTCCAAAGTTAAGTAATTTCATTTATTTAATTCTTAATTACCATAGGTCGTCCTACTGCTGGGCAAAGGCCTACCCTTTTATTTCTCAAGGCGCTTTATTTACAGCCTCTGTCATATCAGTTTGTCTCATCACCATCTTCTTCGGGGTCTTCCCTAGTTTTGAAAATAGGTCATTCATAATCATAACACCTATTTTGAGAAGCATTTCAGTCGTATTGCTAATCGTGCTAAATTAATAATAGTCTCATTTCTAAAGATTATAAATCAGCCCTGTATGCACACACGGCCAAAGCGAATATTTAGGTAAAGAAGGTATAATAGAGTGGTTACGATTGTAAATGTTTAATAGAGTGGTTACGATTATAAATGTTTATGCGACTGTTATTCATATTATGTTTACAAAATGATTTCAAATGTAGGACGCCATGTTCATAAGTAGATAACTTAGAAATGGCCATAAATGGTTATAGAGAATAGATAAAGGCGTGACGTAGAGATAGAGTTACTTGTTTCTGTTTGACAAAGTTATTAAAATTTAATTTAACCTACCTATTTGAATCAATGATATTTTCCATTTACGTAAATGCCTTCTCCAGCGTTTCCCAATCTTCTTCTTGTCTCCACTCAAGCTACACATGTTCTATGATAAATGGTGTAACAATGGGACTTCATTAGCGTCTGGAGGCACATTAATTAATTTCCGCCACCCTCAAACCCCCATAAACCCTTGTCAACCCCCCAGAGGAATTCTCGTATGAGGTGTTCAGAATTAGCTTTGTCATTTGTAATTTGAATTTTGTACTAATCGTTGAATTAGTGAACAAAGATTCACAAGATTGTGTTGTGTGGTGTGGTATAGGTTATGATGTGAATAAATCCCCCTAAGGAATGAATGATTTTCGGTGACGATGGTGTGGTGGCCGACTCTTTTGAAATGAGCCATCTGCAAGAAATTGTATTTTATTGTATTATAAATAATTGAAATCTCTAATTTCTTAACTTCCATGCTGGACTGGGAGCGATAGAAAAACATAGAATTTGCCAGTAGCATCTCCTTCCGGGCATGCTGTAAAAACTTGCTAAGGGATTCGAGGGTTTCGGTATATTGTAAAGGGTAATTTGACAACCTGTCACTCTACAGCAATATACAAATCTATCTTAAACAACCCTCAAAACTTGTCAGACGTGGCGGAACGGCCTTTATTTGGGTCGTTGACGCTCTGCCTACTCCATTAGGGATACTCTAATTTTAATGAGATAGTATGACTGACTCTTCAGGACAGGGGTAGTGTGAGTGGTATGATGGGTCCGCAGGAGAATACACGACCTTCAGATCGAAAGACTCAGCTCTTGCTGCACTGAGACAACCTATTAGACTAATTATATTAAGGAACGCATGGTTATAGTGCATTTTTTTTTTGTAGTTCATTTTCTGTAAGACCTAACTACATTCTTGAATCATTGTGGCCCCTATAAAAACAGATCCCTTTAGGTCCAACAAGCATCTTAGTTTTCTTATCTAATAAAAAACCCGTGATATCATATCACCCGTGATATCTTATCATGGCTTTTAATTCAAGTGGCCTAACGCATGACTCATTACATTACCCGATTTAAACTAATAACATACCATAATACTCATCAAGTGCGTCCAGTGCAACCTTGAGGGATGTTTCGGCTTTGCCAAGCTTTGAAGAAGCCGAAACTGGACGCACTTGATGAGTTTTATTACAAGAATGCCTTACTCCCTTACACCTGTAATTTTAATGTCCCTTACACCTTACACCTGGCATATTAACTTCTTTTGAAATTGGCCGTTTTATGTTTGCCAGTCCGCGGAATGGTTGTTTTACAACGCTCATTGGCCGAAATAAAAGACCATTTCGCGGATTGTGCGTAACATAATTATTATATCTCGTGGTAAAAAGTAGCCTATATCTTTCTTCAGAATACCATCTATCGTCCTGCCAAATTACACTGAAATCTGTTCAACCGTTTAGACTTGAAAGAGTAACAGACAGACAGAGTATTGTCACAGAAGAGTAACAGGCGTTGGAAGCTAGCGGCAGCGACTTCAGTGGTTAGTGTACTTTCGTATTTATAATAATATAAGTAAAATTCGAAAAGTAAAGTACATAATATTCCATACAACCATCAACTGAGTTGGAACTGAGTTGAGGCATACTATATTATTATTCTGTGGTTGAGGGGCTTTCACGGTCCCTTAGATAAATCCAGATGTTTTGATGACTCACCCATTCTATTACCTAATCAAGTGAACACTCACACTGAGCCACTTGGGCAGTGAGGTGAGTAACATCGGTATAACATCATTATCACTGTTATCAATGCATCATCTATGTATATGCGCAGCGCACAGTGACTGTTGTGTTAGATTCTAATTGCTGTGGAAGGTCTATGGCTGAAATATTTCCGTATGGGGGTTTCAATGAAATGAACATTTAGGTATGACTACTACCATCATCACACTGGGATATCTACATTTTTAACCTGGAGAAGAAACCCAAGAAAAGTGTGGCTTCCATTTTCCATTATTCTGAAGGTTTCCTTTCATGAACAAATCTATGACTATGGACGAAATGTATATTTTTCATTGTCCTGGGATGCTATGTGAATAATAAACTTGGTCGGCAGAATGACACCAACAATAAAGATTTCAAAGTGCTCTTACGAGTAAGTTTCGTCCTCGAATTTAACATAAGCCAAGCCAATCTTGTGGATGTGTGGCCTAACGGTTATGATAGTTGTAAAGAGATAAAATGGAATATTGAAGTGTAGGGCGGTGTAGTAAAGGCGTTTATCATCATGTCACTAGTTTTAAGAGTGAAAACACGTGGAACAATTACACAGACTAAAATTTTAACGAAAGAATTTTCCAGTTTATACTACTTGTATTTTCATCAAAAAGTGCAAAAGTGGATTATATACTATAAGTTTAGTTAGTGGTATCTGTGTTAATACCTACTTGATATAGACGTGACTTTTCTTTGTATTGTCTTCAGTGTATTCGACCTATAGTCAATTTTCGCACCTGCAGCACTCATCGTCATCTTGGGTTGTAATGAATGACGACTTGCAGTTCATTTTCACCTACAGACAGGAGTTTTACGTCATCGCCGGCTAATAGGCATGCAATACAGATGGTAGCTAGATTGTGCTTTATTGCCGCGCGGAAAGATACATTTTTGTTTTTATCTTTACAGAGTGATACTTCTTTATCAACCTGTAGGATATGTATTCTATGCAAAAGGCCGAAACTTATCAATGATATTTCAAGCATCGGATTGTTATTTATTCTCCGCCAACCGATATAGATTGTTGGTTATGGAATATCTGCAACATTAATGTTAGTGTGTTATTGGACATGGTACGATGATGGCGCCGTGGCTTGAGCTGCCCTATGACATCACAAATGTCACTCCTGAGGAGGACAAACTCGTCAAAAAGTGCTTGATAGGTTGGTGTTTTAAGAAATTTTTACTTTTTGTGATTGTGCAGATTTTTATTTATTGTGGGATACATGTTTTGGTAATGCATAAACAATTAAAAACGCCTGTATTTCTGGGTGTGCAGTGTGTAGAGACAACCTCGACCAGGGCCTGTACAGAGTCTGAAACTTCAGATTTCAAAATTTAATTAATGCAACCTGTATCCAGGCATTGCTATCGACACAGAATATACTGGGTGTAAGGGACAGCGTCCCGCAAACTGATAGGGGTTGCTCAGTCAATGATACTGAACACATATCACCAGGTATTTTTTTCAGGAGATGAAAAAAAAATTTTGCTTTTCCCTACAAATTGTCTGATCGATGTGGTCATTTTGTATGAAAAAGCTAATATTTTTTTTTCATTTCCTGAAAAAAAAACCTGGTGGTAGTTGTTCAGTTTCGTTGACTGAGCAACCCCTATCAGTTTGCGGGACGCTGTCCCTTACACCCGGTATAATAGTCTATCGATTCGGTAAGAGAGAGCACTAGTTAATTGTAAGTTAAGTAAATCTTAAATTATTGATTCTCTTTCGTTCTCTTAGGATAGGAAATGACAGGTGCCAGTTGACAATTTTAGTCAAGATTTACTTAATTTTATTCGGTCGAATTTTAATAAAGTGATTAAAAGTTATGAAAATAATACACATAAATCACTATGGTGAGAAAAGCTGTGGCGAAAAGTGTCAATATAAGCCGTTTTCAATTTATCCTTATTTTCAACACTTTAGTTAACTTTCTCGTCAACTGTGCAACTACGAATATTGAAATTCGTTGGTCACATATCCAGGAACGAGCATTCGATGGAAAGACTGGTGGTACAGGGCCATGAAGAAGACAAAAGATCAAGAGGCCGATCACCTACCAGATGGACAGACTCAATTAAAATAGTGACAAAGGCAACCATCACTGAATGCTCTCGCAGCGCAGAAAATCGACAGAAATGGAGAGACATTGCCAAGAAAGCGGTTTCAAGCCGAGAGACCTCAACTTAGTACGCTATCGAAGCAACCACGACCACTCTCAAGAGTGTACGACTGAGAAGAAGTTGACTTTCGAGGTTAATGCTGAAACTCGCTCGTGATTCAATATCAGATTCAGTAGATTAACTCTCGTCAAAAATAAACTTCCCTCATTTGTCATCTCAGCCGATAGACGTCCACTGCAGGACAAAGGCCCGCAAAAATAAATATTAAATAATTTCATTATCTTCATCCAAGGTCTTCATCAGTATATTCGGTTCTGTTTAACGTATTTAGTGGAACTATTGTCTAATCTGTGCATCTGTCATGTTTAGCCTATAACATGCTATAACTTAATTGGTTCAGTACCTATAGGTACATTTTATCTGGGATGTATTACGAGTACCTACAAATTTATATCTTATATCCTTTACGAGTTTGATTAAATTCTTTTGTACCTAAATACTAGCGATCTACCCCGGCTTTCCACGGGTGAAATTTATAGATCTTTTTCTATTAGTTTTAAGTATAAACGTTTTGAATTTATTTAGCCACCCAGTCAACATGCCTATTAGCCCTTTTTCAAAACATAAGCCATTATTTCCCGCGGTAAAAAGTAGTCTATGTCAGATATGACGAGAAGGTCTACTGTTTCCTTATTATTTTTCTATCACTTCGCATTCAGCTTGATAAAATCCATTCAAGGCTAAATGTTGAGGCCCGTATTTATAATCAGCTCTCAAGAGTAACAGCGAGTTTGAGTCCGTATCAGAAATGTAATTTCAGTACAAAACGATCTGTCATATCCAAACTTAATATTGCTCTCAATCTTGAGATCGCTTTATAAATACGAGCCTAAGTCACACTGGATGATTCATCCTCTTCTTCTTCTTCTTTGATCCTATGGTACCCCGCTGGTATGATTCACCCTCTAAGGCATATTATACGATAAAGGCTATATCAGATAAAAAATATTAGGATAAATGACATTATAAAATAATGATGATAACGATATTATCAAACATTATCAATTATTTTATTTATGTAACTTGATCTAGAACACAATAATTATGAAAGGTCTAAAGGTATTTGATTGCGGTGACGCGGATATTGCTACGGAAGTTCTTGTAGTCCGCTTTACTGCTACAGAAGTTCTTGTAGTATTAATTACTGCTACAAAAGTTCTCCTAGACTTATTTATTGCTACAGAAGTTCTCGTAGTATTATACAAAAGTTCTCCTAGACTTATTTATTGCTATGACAATTCTTGTAGTCCGCTTTACCGCTACAGAAGTTCTTGTAGTATTAATTACTGCTACAAAAGTTCTCCTAGACTTATTTATTGCTATGAAAATTCTTGTAGTCCGCTTTACCGCTACAGAAGTTCTTGTAGTATTAATTACTGCTACAAAAGTTCTCCTAGACTTATTTATTGCTACGAAAGTTCTCGTAGTCCTCTTTACTGCTACGGAAGTTCTCGTAGTCTTATTTACTGCTACGGAAGTTCTCGTAAATTGCTTTACTGCTACGAAAGATCTCGTAGCCTTCTTATGAAAGTTCTCCTAGACTTCTTTATTGCTACGGAAGTTCTCGTAGACTTCTTACCTGCTACGAAACTCATCGTAGAGATCTTATTCTACGAGAGTTTTGTAGTTTTTTTAAAAACTACAGTACCACACGCCATTGGTTCCAGTAGGATTTCTTCATATTAATGTGTCATGATCATGAACCTTGTTCAAAGATCTTTTATAAATGCTTTGATACCAATTTATAAGTTTTTTTCAAAAGAGGTTTTTTTTCGTTCCAGGATATTCAAAGCCCTTCGTGAAATGCGGCAAGAAAGGCTACTTAATGCCCGGCAACTTCAGGCAAGCAGCTGAGGCGATATACAACCTTCAAGTACGACCTGATGATGTGTGGGTCATCACGTTCCCTAGATCAGGTCAATACTTACACGTCTACTAACGACAACGAGGTTATAGCAAAGCAAGTCGTTTCGGTAAAATTTTGGCTCGTTTCCTTCTTCTGCTTTGCGTTTTTTCTAGCCTAGAGTAATTTTATTTCTCTAGAAGTGATTAAAATTATTTGGGCACACTGATTATGAATTGTAAACAACGCTAATTAATTTGCTAGAAGAAAACATGCAGTATCCTATTATATCAATAAACAAATAAAATCATCAATAAAAATAATCACGCAACCTGACTTAGGGTATACTAGACTCATTGAATTGATTCTAAGTTTGAGTAAGTACACCAGTTTGTATGGAAACCACGCAGTGTCGAACATACTGAAAATGCTTCTCCGCAAGTAGGAGCGGGATCTGCTAGCCCGCGTGCAGAAGCGTGTTTTTCATACAAAGACAAAGATCAGACAAAGAGAAACACGCTTCCGTGCGCGGGCTAGCAGATCCCGCTGCTCCTACGCGCGGAGAAGCGTTTTCAGTATGTTCGACACTGCGTGTTTTCCATAATTATAAACAGCTAGGTCAGCTAGTCATCAATAAAGTACCGTTATTATAATCTTTTAGTGACTAATTATTTTCGTGCCAGATAATATAACTGCCTATAATGTGTGATGATAATTTTAATCACTTATTTATCCTGCGCTGCAAGAATGAATGGTATTTAATAAAAGGCAGTAAACATATTTTAATCTAATCTATAAGCTTAGCATAAATTCTTGACCGAAAGGCGCCTTACCTACGTTGGTATTCAGTGCAAACGCACTAAATGCACTGAATGTTCACATTGCTCCTTTCGATTCTACTTATACAAGTGCACCTTAACCTGCACGCACATGCACATTGTTCCTTTCGATTCTATTTATATAAGTGCACCTTAACCTAACTACTGATGAAAGTTCATATTGAATTGGGTGCAAATTATCATGAGAGAAGCATAAGCTTAAACATTTCCAAAAAATAAGCATCAGAAATACCTACCTAAAAATTTTTTCAGTGGAATATCCATTTTGATACAATACATGAAGTTGATTGCTCTTTCTTTTCAGGGACAACATGGTCTCAAGAACTAGTATGGCTTTTAAAAAATAACTTAGACTACAAAACGGCAAAGGAAAAACCGCTTTATGAAAGATTTCCCATGTTAGAGTAAGTAATGAATAAGTATTCTTTTTTGTTCGATGATAAAATTTGTAAGTAGGAGTGTCAAAGCTATACAGCAAGTAAACTTTACAAAACTATGTCGTGACGTGAATGTTAGGCCCGTATTTATAATCAGCTCTCAAGAGTGACAGCGAGTTTGAGTTCGTATCAGAAATGTCATTCCAGTACAAAATGACCTGTCATATCCGCACTTAATATTGCTCTCAATCTTGAGATCGTTTTATAAATACGAGCCTTAGCTTTCCAGGTCGATATTACTAGTACCTAATTTGTACCTATATTTTTCGAATATCAGCGATGTGAATCTTGCCAAATAATGTGCCCAATCAATCACATTCAACATTTATTATCAGAAATTATAGGACCTACAATGAAAGTTTCATTCTACTTTCCAGACACACTGCTAAGATACCAAGCATAGGGTTTGAATTGATCAAACTAGATTTCTTGGACCTGGCCAACTTCCAAGGCCTTGGACAGGCCGCCAGGTATCCCAGCTGGAAGTCCATAGAAGAAGCACCTTCTCCCCGCTTCATCAAGACTCATCTCCCCTTATCTTTGTTGCCACCGAACCTGCTGAATACGGCTAAAGTTGTATACGTGGCTAGAGACCCAAGGGATGTGTGTGTCTCCTATTACTACTTACACAAAATGATTATGAAGACTCTCCATCGGACCTCCTTCAAGACTTTCTGGGAAGCTTTTAGAAGAGATTTGTGTAAGTTTTTTAAACGACTCCAAAACAAAGGAGGAGGTTCTCAATTCGGTTGAATGTTTTATAATTTTTTTAGATGCGTTTACTCTTGACTATTCTCAAGACTAGAGGTGGTGGTGGACCAAGCCAGTGGTATCGATTCGTATGCGCACAAAATCACAAAATCTTGAATAAAACGGTCACCTGTCATTGTCTATCCTAAGAGAACGGAAAGGGACGGCAAAAAATTTGGTCAAGATTTAGTTATGTTTTGCCCTCCACGAAACGATAGTCGGTGTGGACATTGGGTTGAGCTCACTCAGGACTTCAGAGGCTCGTATTTATAAAGCGATCTCAAGTTTGAGAGCAATATTTAGTGTGAATTTGACAGGCCGTTTTGTACTGAAATGACATTTCAGATTCAAACTCAAACTCGCTGTCAGTCTTGAGAGCTGATTATAAATACGGACCTAAAAGGCACTAGCACTCTACTCTACTCGCTCACGGATTATAGATCAGACATCCTTTTGCCTTTAGTAAAATTTTTATTTTTTAACAAAATATAGTGTCTATTTAATATCTTATTTTCTTGTATATGAACGATGGAAAATATTATTCTGTTCTAGTGCCCTGGACACCAATAGTAGAGCACACGAATGAAGCATGGAAGCAACGACACCATCCCAATTTGCATTTCATATTCTACGAAGATATGCTTAAGGTAGTGAACTTAAACAAAATTCTAGATTTCGGATTCCATCGGACTAGAAACATTAAATAAAAGGCATATTACCCAGCAGTGGGTAGATGTAAGCAGATATAATAGATAATATTGTCCTCTCTTTCCAAGTAGGCGATGATCTGACTGATATCCACCACATTTACACGTTTTCAAGTCGCAGACAGTCAGTTAGGTACTAGTGTACCGAATAGATTCTGTAATCTGTCCTAAAATACGAGATTTTGTTTACAAAATGTTAATGAGATGAGTGGTAGGATCTTGAACAAAGTACCACTTCGGATGAAGTATCACTGCAGATATCACTAGATAGATAGATAGATAAAATCTTTATTTTGTACTACAGAAACACAAATTTTGCATAAAAAAAAAAGAAAGGTATTTTAAACAGTAGATAATTATAAACAAAAGAGAGAACAAGCATAATTTACATGTATTAACGAAGTGTTCTGTAGCAGCGCAAATAGGCCATAGCTCAGCGTCAGTATTTGCTCAAGAGCAAAACGCTGGTTTTCAGCTACAACCTAGAGGAAACCGCTAGATTACGGTACTTAAATGAATCATCGGTATATCAATATTATCTAAACTTAAACTTTGTATACGACAGATGTCACTAGCTCCCACCTTGACGAATAATAAGAAATATCAGATCACTAATTTCGCTGCTCAAGATTGACCACTGTAGCTTAGTTGGGTAAGCGCGTTTTGGGCCGGTTTTTCAAAGACGCGGGTTCAAATCCTGTCAGTGGTTGTTTTTTTTTGTTATTTTCTAATATTTATAGAAATAATTTAGCACTGTGAGTGCAAAAACTAGTAAATTAAACCATGTGTCCAAATTCCACGATGACTTCCATGCTGGACTGGGAGTGATAGAAAAAACATAGAATGTGCCAGCTGCATCTCCTCCCGGGCATGCTGTAGAAACCAGCTAAGGGATTCGAGGGTTTCAGTATTGTAATTTAGGCGATGGGCTGACAACCTGTCACTTAAGCGATATACAGATTTTTCGTTTACGCTCTGCCTACCCCGATAGGGATAAAGGCGTAATATATATATATATATGTCCAATTTTTTTCCAGGACCTACCTCTTCAAATCCGCCATATGTGCAAATTCCTCGGCCGCGATTATTCAGACGCGGAGCTGTCAGAGTTGGCGGAGTATCTCAGTTTCAAGAGCATGCGCAAGAACAAGACAGTTAACAACACTACAGGAAATGAAAACCCTGTGGAGTTTTTGAGGAAAGGTGAGTAAACTACCTAACCAGTCCGATATTTATATATCTGGCGTAGGTACAACCTCCCGTTAGCCAAAATCCAGTTCCAAGCAGCGTGCTGTGTCTCACCACTGCTGTACAATCAGAGATTTCTCTTTGTCACTTCTTCCTAAATTGTAATGATGAAAATGGGTGAAAAAATTGAGATTTTGGAGACTATTTGAGACTCTTTGAAGACTCTTTAAAGACTTAAGAGATGCATATTCTTGGTTTGATTTTGGAGAAAAATGCAATTTCCAGTAATGATACTAAATGGTGGGATGGGATCTACCTCCTAGTGGTCCACCCCGGGCAACGGCAACCGGCAACCGTTGCCGTGTTGTGTCTAGAGTCAAGAGCAAATTATTATTTTAGGTGCAATTGTAAACTTCAATTTGAAGTTGCCACCCAATGTTGATGGATTTATATGAGAATGAGTATAAATATTTTACAAAATATTTGCTTCAAGTTTGTCTTTTTAATTCCAGGGGAAGCTGGTGGCTGGAAATCAAATTTTGATGATAAAATGAAGTTGCAAGCCGAAGAGTACCTCATCGAGAAGCTAAAAGACTTAGACTTAAAGTACCCTACGTTCCAGATGGAACAAGTGACGCATTTATGATAAAACTGTTAGGTTTAGGATAGATTATTAGAGTAATTTTAGTATGTAGTAACATATATGCTCAGGCTGAAAGACGTTGGGCTGATTCGCACAATACGCTATTTGACTACTAGTAAAATCAGCAACTTTTTAACGATTTTTTGTATTAAAATACTGGGTTATGACGTCACACGCAAGTAAATGTTGACTACTCAAATCAATAACTTCTATATTTTTAACTTGATTATTAAATCGAAATGTGCATTTTTTTTTATGATGAATGAGATTTACAGTATTTTAGCCATCAGTTTTAAGGTATAAACGTTTTGATTTTTTTTTAGCCACCCAGTCAACATGGCAGGACCGAGCAGGTGGAAGTATAAATGTCTCAAAATAAGACATGGCCCAAAGGTCTCAGTTACCAGGCCAAAACCCCCTAAAAAAAAAAAAATGTAGAAGACCTAGGTATAACTCGTGCACTTAAAGAAACGATTTATAAATGGCCGCCGCTCGCATGCGTTCTCGCTCAATCTCTATTAGGTAGAGCGAGAACGCATGCGAGGTGGACCAATCACGAAGCGAGCGGACGCCATTTTTAAATCGTTTCTTTAAACGCACGACTTATAATAGTCTTCCAGTTAAAATGATGATGACTCGTATATACTATTGCAAAACTGAAAAATCTATCTATCTATGGGGTATCTTGGGCGGGTGGAGGACCATAATATGGACTGATTTGTTTTGTTTATGAAATGTCCTAATCCTAATTGTGTTGTTGTGTGATATAGCAATATTCGTTGTAGCAATATTCACGACTTAACTAATATAAGTCTATACCCATCATTTTCTATCATGAAAGAATAGAATTTTACTTAAGATTTAGCTAAGTCGTGCCCTTAACGAATCGATAGCAATTCTTGTATGCAGAAAGCTGGTGAGATTATAGCTTTTCTTTAATTTTACACTTTTTAACATAGTTCTACTGTTTGTGTTCAATATTTCAATAATAAGTTTTCTTAGGCATAGAAACTTCTTAATTTGACTGTATTTTGCCGAACTTATTATGTTCTTTTGAAGACTTTTTTTGTGTTCTTGCCAAATGGGAGAATTGTAAAAAAAAAAATGGTTTCATATAGAATTAGGTTATAATTATGTCATTGTAAATACGGAAGTATATAATTATGTTATATTATGTAAGTATTATGTTAGGATCGGTTCAGGATAATAAACTTATTACTCAATCTTAATTTTATATTTATTCTTCCCAGTTACTTAAAATTATTATTATTATGTATGTTTTATCATTATCTCGGGACTATAGAGTCCCGGACTTTTGGGAGGCGTGCGTGGGGCCAAAGCCAACACGTAGAGGCCCTTTAAACAACTTTAATATGAGTAATGTGACACTAGCCGGCGGTTATCCCTGTATGCACTATAGAAGCACACCCAGGGACAACCCCCGGGTAGTGTAGGACTATAGAGGACAGTGGAAGCAAAAGAACCGGGTTATTGGGTTGAAGTGATAGTGGACTGGGTAATTGGAATATGGAAAGGACTATGGCACCTGCCCGATCAATGTTCACAAACACGAAAAAATGGGCAGGTGGTGACTCGCCAACTCACTATAATGGGCCCCCCAAAACGGCCGAACGCAAGGAACTGCAAGAGGGCAACATCGTGTGAGCGACTAAGGTTGTCGAGAGGTGAGACTGCGGGGCGCCAGATCGTGGTGTTCCAGTCAGCAGGCCCCCGGCGTTATGACATATTATTATTATTATTAACAGCCTGATATGTCCCACTGCAGGGCAATTCTGATAAAATAAAGATTAGAATCCGAATGTTCAGAAGCTGTTGTCAATCGTTTTTTTTTTTAAATTGAGTACCTACCTTGCTGTTCTTCATTATAAGTATCTATACAACGTGTAACAGAAAGGGTATATGCATCGTGAAATGTGTGAATCTACCCATGAAACTGAACAACTTTCCCTAAGGAACATAGGTCGAAAAACGAAAAAAAAAAATTGACCTTCCATATTAAATGCATCAGCCGATAGAGCATTTAGTATGGGAAGTCAATTTTTTTTTTCGTATTTCGACCTATATTCCTTAGGGAAAGTTGTTCAGTTTCATTGGTAGATTCACACATTTCACGGTGCATATACTCTTTATGTTACATGTTGTATATTGGTTTTAAGTAATAGATTATCCAAGAAACTCGTAGTAGGTAGTTACTATGATGAGATAAGCAATACATCTTCACAGATGCAATATTAGTAAAGTTTGATACAAGTTGTAAACTCCGTTTTTTTTAACGTTGCGTTATCGATACCAACGTATTTTGCGGCCCATAAACAGCTTTATCTTTGCAACTTAGCAGAGGTTCAACTTTCGGAACCACAGACAATAACCTTGTTACAAGCTTATGTTTTGCGGTTGACTTTCTTTAAAGTAGTAAAGTAAAAGCAGTTTATGGGCCGCAAAACAAGTTGGTATCGATAACGCAACGTTAAAAAACGGAGTATAGTTAGGGAGTAACAGAATGGCTGAAACGGTGAACTTGTCTAATTTATAGCGTGTCTGGATAACAGTAGGGGCCGTTTTGATTTATTGGTTATTAGCTTATAACTACGATGAAGCAATTTATACTACTAATATTATTAATTATTAAAATGAAAGAATCTAGATTATGAATCTATAAGCACTATGAAAATTTCCGAAGAGGAATTATTCTACCAAAAAACTAAACATCCTTACGCACGCAACTTAGGCAAAATATTACAAAAAAGTCTCATACAAGAATGATTGAATGATTCAAGTCTCAATTAAGGAGTCGTTTGCAACGAATAAACGCCTGATAAAACTATGTAAGCAAAAATTTCATTAGCATGTCTACTTTTATAAGGCGTTAAAAAGCAGTCTGAAACATCTTAGCGTTCTCCCGTACTGGATATTTACAAATATTTGTAAACGTTTCGAAATACATAAGTAGGTGTATTAATTATACCACAAGTCCACCTACACGATATACAAATCTTTTAGAGATACCTCGTGCGTATATTCCCAAAATTCTGTTTTCCAGGAAAAAGGTATCCTCAACAAAGGACGAGGCCCCAGGTGTATTCATTGTTGGTTTATTATGAAGCCAGTAATTGTGCCGAGCATTAATTACAAGGAATGAATGCCCATAATTAAGATAAAACTGACGCGAAAACACCGAGTCATTGCCAGGAAGGAAGCTGGGGATTGCTTAGAATTTGAGATGATGCATGGTTTTCTTCTGCAGAGTGGACTGGGTGAAATGGCTCGATGAACCCTAGTGGCATAGTTTTTAAAACGACTAATAAGGTTGTGACGTGGTTTTTTTTTTCTTCTGGCGTGTAGTTTGCCACTTGGATAGAGGATCCGATTATTATAGTACTACCTAGAGTCTATAGTTTTTTTCAATGAAAACAGTTTTTAGTTTTCTCGCGTAAAAAAAAAAACATAATAATTTGGATAAATATTTGAAAAGAAAAAGTAAAGTTACTTTTGATTTGAATAGGCGTTATTTCTACACTTACACACTTTCAACTTACTGACAATAAATCAAAACTTTGTCCATTAAAAGAATAACACCAGCGTAATTATGCCCGTTTGGCAAGTAAGGCTGCATAAAAACGAAATGTTTCGATAAAAAATATAGATATTTCTACTTTAATGGGGGAGGTCGGTAATAGCGGCTTTTAACCTACTGGAATTTATTTTATAGTCTGGCATTAACAATAGCTGCCAAGTTATGAATATTGGACGAAAAATATTCGGGGCAGGTCATGGGAACGGTGCGGTCGTCAGCGGAGGCGAGAGCGGGCATTGTGATATTTACCCTTATATGGGGTGTAAGGGACAGCTTAACGCTAACTGAAAGGGGTTGCTCAGTCAACGAAACTGTAAATTTTTTTAATTGAACGATAAAAAAGTGTTATTTTATTGGATATTTGTCACGGCTTACATGTCTGTTGTGAGACAAGGCTTGTGCCTCGACGTTTCGACCATATACGATGGTCTTCCTCAGGAGCTCGGAGTTGACACACCACCGCACGACAGGTGTGATCTCTGACTGAGTCAACTCCGAGCTCCTGAGGAAGACCATCGTATATGGTCGAAACATCGAGGCACAAGCCTTATCTCACAACAAACAAGTAAGCCGAGACAAATATTCATTATGAAACTGTACAACTTACACCAGGAAATACTTTCAGGAAATGAAAATAATTTTTGATTTTCCTCGATCAGACAATTGGTATAGGAAAACAATATTTTTATTTTTTTATTTACAGGGTACAATTTCATTAGTTTAATTGAATTCATTAGTCATTCGTCACGCGAAATTAGGTCGGATGTTTAATTGCAGAGGGGGGTGGGTAATATTTCCCATGAAACTGAACTTATTCTAAAAAAAATTGGGCTGGATTCGTAACCATCCCGACTTAACTAAATCTCAACTAAAATTATTGCCATCCCGTTCTGTTCTCTTATGATAGAAAGTGACAGATATGGACTTATATTGTTAAGTCACATATTTTGCAACCACGAATTCCTACCATTATTATGTCAGCTTATTGAGTCATTTTGTATGAAATCGCCGAAATTTAGAAACCGCAAAAGCATAATAAGTATTTTTAGGGATACCTATTTCTATGATTTTGTGTATGGCAAATGCATTAAATGTCAAAATCCGCTTCCGCCCCTACTATGATCATAGTTTAAGGTTAGTTATGGCGACGTTTTACAATTTTCTGGCGTTTATTAATAAAAAAAAACAAAGTCGTTTGTGAAGGAGGAGGTTGGTAACACCACAGCACACAAGTATATTTTTTCATGGCCCAAAGGTCTCAGTTACCAGGCCAAAACCCTCTCAAAAAAAAAAAAATGTATATTTTTCGAACATAGTGCTGTGGTCGAATGATACGCATTGACCGATGAGCTAAAGTGGACTGATAAGATGATAACCTGACAAAGGCCATGGCAGCCGCTGTCAATTGAACAATCTATGATATAAAATTGGTTGATGGAACAGTTAATATCAGAGCATGATATGTTGGATAGCACAGTAACACAAGTGACCTTGACAGACATCTTTAAATAAACATAACGTAAGTATTATAAAACAAACCGAATGATAATGATAGCGCATGTAGGCGTTATCAGAAAACAGCTTTGTTTTACTAGATTTAAGATATACAACGTGTAACAGAAAGGGTATATGCATCGAGAAATGTGTGAATCTACCCATGAAACTGAACAACTTTCCCTAAGGAACATAGGTCGAAATACGAAAAAGAAATTTTGACTGCCCATACTAAATACGCTAACAGCTGATGCATTTTGTATGAAAGGACACAATTTTTTTTTCGTTTTTCGACCTATGTTCCATAGGGAAAGTTGTTCAGTTTCATGGGTAGATTCACACATTTCTCGATGCATATACCCTTTCTGTTACACGTTGTATAAAAAAAGATTTTTTGTGTAAATAATTTAAAGTATATTGTTCATGAATTATAATGTGAACTAAAGCACTCTATAAAAGATTTATTGATAAAATTTTAGTTTTAACATTGGTGTGAATAAAATTAATAATAATTATTATTAAATTTTAATGTCACTCTGAAAATGAATATTCAGTAATGGATGTCCGTTTATTGATACGTCAAATTATTGAATTTATTTTGTCAATTCGGATAAACATAAAATAAGTTTTGTCACTGTCTCAAATTAGAAATATGATAAAAGATATTATAAAATAATTGACCATCAAAAAACAGATGTTGCTTTGTGCTGTTAATTTTAAGTTGCTTTAAGACAAAGATAGACCTTACCCCGTAAAGATGTAGATTTTACGTCTCTTCTTCTTCTTAGCGAGTGGATTTTCGAGTCGAACAACGACCCGATAAACCCTGGTGTCAGAGTTTTCAAACCGCCTAGTAGCACAGCTATAGGCCTCTGACATGGTTTCAGTATCGACCACTATCAAAGACAGCGACCGGGACCGACGGCTTAACGTGCCCTCCGAAGCACGGAATCTTTTTTCTTTTCGGACAATCAGGTGATTCAGCCTGCAATGTCCTAACCAAACTGGGGAAAACATCACATAGTGATAAATTGACACATATCAACTTTGTCCCCCCCCCTGGGAATCGAACCCAGGACCTCCGGATCGTAGATTTTACGTTATGATAAGAGATATTTAGCTCGACTACTTACTTTATAATATATCTACATAATATTATGCGTAGGTACTTGTTATTGACATTTAGTGTAAGAGCGCGTTCACATAAACGAGCTTTTGGAATACGGATTTTCTACAGGATGTAAAGGACAAGACAAGACAATGCCCAAAAACTGAAAGGGCTAACCACGGGCCAACCCCGGGCCAGCCCCGGGCCCGGGCCAACCCCTTAGTCAACAAAATTGAACCACTATCACAAAGTAGGCAATTAATAGGATAGGCAAAGGAACAAAGCCATACAGCCTCGTTACAAAATCTTTTTGACTTTTTCATACCAATAACCTAAAGTCTGATTTTCTGGACTAGCTTCATGCGTTTTCCCGGGGAAATGAGATATTTTCCTGAGGTAATAAGCGGCCTAAAGTCACAGATTACTTATGAGCGCTAAAGTGCTTCATTCATACTCTCTGGAAAGGTATAGAAAAGTTTTATGGTTTAAGTATTTATTTTAATTTTAATCCATGCTTGATAAGTATTATACGATTAGGAGACAAGTTACAATAAATAATGAGTCCTAAACTACCGCTCTAATGTAACGTGGCCCTTACTGATAACGAAGCAGTTACTAGTTTCCGAACCAGAATTTTAATCAAATACGACACAAGTCCGACCAGTTGCGTTGCGCGGGCGCCGACATCGAACGTGTTTAAATTTGGAATATCAAAATGGCGGCGCGGTCGATTCTCAACAACCAGTGTTTACTTCTAACCTTTACTAAGAGGGCGTACAGTTCGAAAGCTGACAAAAATGTCGCGTTTCTTGGACTCGGAAACATGGGGGGATTCATGGCTGCCAACCTGGCGAAGAAGGTGAGTGGAATCGTGGTGGAATCTCCAGGGTCAAGCAGCCGGTCGCCGGCCATGTAAGGTTCAAAAATAAAGTTGTTTACTGCGAACTTCTTTTGTTGGTTTTGATGTTGACTTTTGCTCCTAATGTTGAATATGATTATGGTTAAGCGTTTGTATATGTAATGTGGATTGTGGATTATGCGTTACAAGACACATACATTTTTTAATTTATTTCATTCTTAACTTCCCAGTTATAATGTTTTCGTTTGAGGATGAGGACTAGACATTTTATTTTATTTAAACACATAAAATTGTCTATTTGTAAAATATATTTTAAAATCGTTCCTGTAGTATATCCGTCACATATAAACAAACTAAAATACAAATCACTTCCTTTTAATATTAATAGAACTGTGATACTAGTTTTGAATGTTATCAAACTCATCAATGATTTTATCTAATAATTTATAAAAGAAAATTCAAAATTATTTCATGGCTGACGACGTTGACATTTAAATAAAGTATCAGTAGCCTCGGCATTCACACCCATTCTTGCAAATGATAAGCAAAAAACGGAGAGTAATACTACACGTAAGTAATACGAATTAGAATTATACAGATTAGGATACTAAAATAATCTAATAATATTTATTTTAATAATTGAAATATGGCAAAATGGGGCTTAACCGATGACACGCACCATCACAATCGATGCCACATTTGCTGTCTTGCCCTCGATTGCCCGCCACATGCAGTATGAAGGACCTCTGACAATGCAATAGCCGTCGCTGAGTACTGGCAAGGGATGATTTTTAAGGCCCGTATTTATAATCAGCTCTCAAGAGTGACAGCGAGTTTGAGTTCGTATCAGAAATGTAATTTCAGTACAAAACGACCTGTCAAATCCATACTTAATATTGCTCTCAATCTTGAGATCGCTTTATAAATACGAGCCTAAGTTACTTAAGTACAATATTATTAGAAATTTGGATTATTGACACGAAGAAGAATAGTAGTATTTCGAAGTTACATAAAGTTATTATTAGACTATTCAAACAAAATTATTTAAGAAAGATAAAACAAATAACAAGAAATGTGATAAGCAAAAACCGATACCTATAGGTATTACACAAAACCACAGAATATAAGATCTAGTTCAAAAACAATCAAAGCTTTTTTTTTCATAAAATGTAATTGAAAAATTATCACCTGCCTTATATCATGTGATGAGATAACATACTTAATTTAAATAAAACAATAGTGGCAGGTAATTCTTATCAAATAGGTACTTGCGTAACAGCTGGAGATAGCAGTGAATGACCGGCATTGACCGAGAGGCCTGTTTTTGTCCTACTCACACACTATACAATAGAAAGAGTAAGCTAAGAAATAGTTCATCGATAATTTAATCTTAACTCTACAGTTAAATAAGGCATGATAACAAACGCAGAACGTTATTTTACTAATATATAAACAGAAAAGATAGTTGTTTTATTACCTTAAATAATATTTAAATATATTTTAAAAATATATTTCTCTATATATTAACTACTTTTCATTGTAGGAAAATAGAAGTGTTTATATTCGGCAATAGTCTAGTATTTCAAACAAAAACCTAGTATTTCATTAGGTATAGGTAAACTTGTTTTGGCTGTAGTCAAAAATCATTATTATCTTACAGATCTATAATATTGGAGGAGAATAAAGAAACAGGATTTTACAATAATTACAATTTCAATACAAAAGTTCCGTCGACAAAGCAAATTCACTTCGATAAAATTGGAAATAAATCGGCAATGGTCCGAGAAAATGGCTTCGAAAAGCTATTTAGCGATCTTTTGCCGGATATAAAATTAAAATCCTTTCAATTAATGCAAAGACTATGCAAAATAATGTAAATCGGCCTCCCTGAGTGAAACATTTTAAGGTCGGGCCGAAACACATTACAGTTCGTTTCCATTTGTTTCATTGGATTAGGACCCGCTATTTTACGGCCGAGAGGTTTGAAATTAAATAAAGATTTGCAAAGTAATTTTCGAGGTTTCTTGTTGTGAATTATCAACGTCTCTCTTTGAGTTTTGTTTGAGGGGTGAGATCGCCAAACAGCTTGCTGTGTTCCGTCGGTGCGTGAGACTACCAGTGCCTTAACAGGCGTCTTCTGGATTAGCTCGCTCCATCGTCGACTCTGACACGGTCATCGCTGACCTTTGTGGTCAAGAGTTTACTCTTGACTCTCCATTCTATGTAAAAAAAAACCTCTCTTCTTGTTCTTGTCGTGTGGATTTTGAATCAGTCGACCCAATGAAGGGTTCATTGAGGTGTCAATTTAAATGAAAAATTATTTCTCTGATTTCAGGGTTTCGCAGTCCGTGGCTACGATCCTTCAAAGGAAGCTCTAGCTGCAGCAGCCAAGAATGGCATCACAGGAGCCAACTCCATCGCAGCAGCCGTCGAGGGTGCTGACGTGGTCGTATCCATCCTGCCTAGCAACAAAGTCGTACTCGACGCATACCTTGGAAAAGATGGAGTTATTGCTCATGTAAGTAGAAGTTGGTCTGAAGAAGCTAAGAATGGCATCACTGGAGTCAACTCTATTGTAGCAGCCGTCGAGGGTGCTGACGTGGTCGTATCCATCCTGCCTATCATCAAAGTCGTACTCGACGCATACCTTGGAAAAGATGGAGTTATTTGCTCATGTAAGTAGAAGTTGGTCTCAAGAAGCTAAGAATGGCATAACTGGAGCCAACTCCATCGCAGAAGCCGTCGAGGGTGCTGACGTGGTCATCTACATCCTTCCTAGGAACAAAGTCGTACTCGACGCATACCTACCTTGGAAAGGACGGAGCTCATGTAAGAAATTATTTTCAATTTGGAAGACAAGAAAATTGTGGCAAAGATAAAGTATCGAGACCGACCAGAGATGAAACAAATGTGCAAGAAATTTGCTACTGCCAAACTGCTAATTTCATCGCTGTAGCACTCAGGCATTTAGAAGAAAAAATGACGAGTAGATTAATGATCATTGTTAAACATATAAAATGTTTTATCAATTTTGTATGATGACATCTAGATGTCATCCAACATAATAACATCATGTAATCAAATATTTTTACTTCAATAATCGTAATTCCTTTATTTTCAGGCACCAAAAAGCAGTTTGCTTATCGACTCCAGCACAGTAGACCCCAATGTTCCGAAACAGATCCACCCTGTAGCTACCGAGAGTGGAGTCGGCTTCATCGACGCCCCTGTATCAGGAGGTAAATTATAAAAATATAATTTCTAAAATTTTAAAAATCTATAGTCGGATTATGTGCAAATATTTTAAGACTGTGTTTTACTCGTGAATCTGAACAATTTTTATTGAGAGAGTTGTACAGATTATAGGAGATCTGTAATTATAAGACATAAGTTTTGATAAAATAAAAATAATATTTAGATAATGTCACACATAAAAATCACATTCTATTTTAATTACATATCTCATACAGATAACAGATAAGTTTTATGAAACATAAGTCATCTTATCTAACGATTTTAATACAGTGTGGCATTTTTATCATGTTACTAAGTTAGGTAACTTTTGTTAAATATATCAGTGAAGTTTAACCTAATATAACCTTGATGTTGATATTAAATTCCAGCGTAAAATTAATTAATAAACCTGAAGTGCTACTATTCCAAAACGTAATATAAAACACTTTGGAAATTGTAAATTTTAGGCTGGAAGAATTATGAAAATAAATTGAAGACTGATATAAAAGTTATAATATTTTGATGACGAGTTGTTTGTGATAAAAATATATTTAATGATGAAACTTCAGTAAAACCAATACTAAAAAGAAAAGTGAACTTTCCACGAAAAACAGATAATGATGAAAAACAAGTTTATCTTGTCAATGTGATAACTAAAACGATATGATTATTTGTCTTCATCCGTTGTTATCATTACAAACATTACGTCGACACTTACAAATAAACATATTACGTAAAATGTAAGTTGTATATTCCTAATGAATATTAATATGGGGAAAGTTCATGCAAATACCTTCAACCGGTTCCTTCAGAATCCAGAAGTTCCAAAGTATCCGGAGATTATGGGCTACGTACAAAACACTACAAAGACAGAAATTCTAAAACATCACATCACAACCACCAATGATAGACTTTTCTACAGTAATGATTCGTGATTGCTGATTAGCTGGTTGCTGTACGACTGCACGTTATGTACAGATGTCAGACCTAAATACTAAGGCCCGTATTTATAATCAGCTCTCAAGAGTGACAGCGTGTTTGATTTCGTATCAGATCAGAAATGTCATTTCAGTACAAAACGGTTTGTCAAATCTGTACTTAATATTGCTCTCAATCTTGAGAAAGCTTTATAAATACGAGCCTTAATGAGGTATCCAATCCATTTCTCCTTACCCAATACGTTTTCCATCTTCCAGGTGTGATGGGCGCACAAAACGCAACTCTCGCCTTCATGTCTGGAGGTGACAAGAAAGACTTTGACAGATCCCTCCCCATCCTCGGAGCTATGGGCGCTAAGCTGTTCCACTGTGGAGTCATCGGGTCTGGTCAGGTCGCTAAACTGGCTAACAACATGCTTATGGGCATCACCGGAATGGCCACTGCTGAGTGCATGAATATGGGTATCAAGTAAGTTAGATCTCTTGATCTTCTATCGGGTTGACTTGACAACAATCCGATGAAGACAAATACAAATTGATTTGGTGTTTGCTCTCAGAGTTTTAAACCAATGAGGCATTTGACTTTAGATTCAAGACTAAACGTCGTTAAAAATTAATTTTCACATTTAATACGAGTAATATTTTTTTGTTATGAAGGAGTCATGGTTTTTCCATGCTGTACTGGAAGCGATAGAAAAACGTAGAATGTGCCAGCTGCATCTCCTCCCAGGCATGCTGTAAAAACCAGCTAAGGGATTCGAGGGTTTAAGTTTATTGCAATTTATAGTCGATGGGCTGACAACCTGTCACTAGTATAGCAATATACATTATCATTTGTAATAACCCTCAAAACTTGTCTGACGTGGCGGAACGACTTTTGTTTAGGTCGTTTTTGCTCTGCCTAGGGATAAAGGCGTGATTTATGTATGTGTAAGGAGTCACAATAGATCTTACTACCCAGGCCACTCTATCTAATCTATCTAATCAAAATTGTTTGAAATTTCATAGAACAACTTCTCCATTTTAAGAACTTCATAGGTAGATATTTTAGGTTGATTGCTGAATGAAAACTGTTTAGATTTCTCATCATCATCATCATTTCAGCCCTTTGTCTACCCACTGCAGGGCATAGGCCTCCTCTTTTTCGTGCCACGACTGCCTATCTTGGGCTAGCCTTGTCCAGGTCTTACCGGCTGTCTTTACTACATCGTCCACCCATCTAGCTGTGGGACGACCAACATTCCTGCGACCTTCTCACGATTACTCACGATTACTTAGATTTCTCACGTAACTTTAACTTATTTTCTTTCAGAGCTGGTCTCGACCCGAAAGTCCTCTTGGACGTGCTAAACAACTCCTCGGCGCGCTCGTGGTCTACCGAAGTGTACTGCCCGGTCCCCGGTCTGATCCCCACTGCTCCATCCAGCAGGGACTACGAAAACGGCTTCAAGAATGAACTTATGGTCAAGGTAAGGACTTGAGCTCCTTAGAAGAAGAAAAATTAGAAGTAGATCAAAACCTCGCTTTGATTGAAAGCGATATTAAGTATGGATTTATCAGGCCATCTGTACTGAAATGACATTTCTGATACGAACTGACACTCGCTGTCAGCGTCTCAAGAGCTGATTATTAATACGGGCCTGATCATCAGCTTGAGTTAAATCTTTGGGAAGCCTTATTAATTCTATGTCCAACCGAAGTGGTATAGAATAGAAGTGATGCTATTTCCCAGTTAGTATCATAAAAGACGACAAAACTTGCTCTGCGCTCACCATTCACCAATCACTTGCCAAGCTTGATGAGGCTTGCTCCTGCAATAGAGTGGCAGTCTCTATGTCTAGCTGGTTGGATTTTCAGTTATTGTTATGTTTGGGAGCATTAGACTGGACATAAATCTCAGAGTGATATTATGTGCATTTTTGATCTCTCAGATCACAACACAACGAGTCACAGATCACGCAACACGCAGACGCAAAAAGTAATGTTCTCTCTTCTTACTCCAGGACTTGGAACTGGCCAGCGGCTTGGCTCTGAACATCCGGTCACCCATCCCCCTGGGCGCTGTGGCTACCCAGCTGTACCGCATCGTGCAGTCCCGTGGGTACGGACAGAAGGACTTCTCCTACGTCTTCCAGCTGTTGAAGGAAGAAGCTGATAAGAACAAATCTTGAATAAATGTTGCTTAGTTTTACTTCAGTGTTTCATTTGTGTGTTTTGACTACCTCCGTGGTCTTGTGGTCTGAGCCATGGGCTCTCGATCCGGAGATTGTGGCTTCGATTCTTATACAAAGTTGATATTTGTTACGTTATCACTTTCTGATATTAATTTTGTCCGTCTAGCTCCGCGTCAATTAAATTTGAACCGCAGTCTTAGGCTCGTATTTATAAGCGATCTCAATATTGAGAGCAATAATTAAGTATTGATTGACAGGCCGATTTGTACTGAAATGACATTTCTGATACGAACTCAAACTTGCTGTCAGTCAAGTGCTGGATTATCAATACGGCTCTCTAGGGAAATGCTAGATTTTCTGAAGAGAAGCAAAAATATCTAGAAAAGATCCCAAGACATGTCCCGGCACATTTTCCACGTTACAATACACGGCACGAGTCATAGTGAAACGGCTACATCATTACAGCCATTATAGGATTAGAGCCATTGTTCCCGGATAGATCGAGCTGTGTTCGCTATTGTACACCGTTCGGCGCCATTTGCTGACGTCACGGATAATTGCATGCATTGACTTGACAGTGCTGTCGATTCTGACGGCACCATTCCTTATCTACAACATTTCTGGCATAGTGTGTATGGATGGCGACCCTCATATTTAAAAAAACTACTATAACAAAATTATTTGATTCTATAGGTATGTTAATACAAACCTAAAATATACGGTGATTTTTGTCTAAAATGTCACATTACCGATCTCATTATTTTGATTTCAAGATTGATTTTTTGATGTTCCGATATCTTTGATTTAAAATATAGACAAGGACTTATATTAGTTAAGTCATGATTTTTGCAACTAAGAATTTGTCATGTGTTTATCAACTCTATCTTTCATATGCTAAAGTTGAGGAAGAGACAGTGCCATCTTAAGGGGCCTTACCATATTTCGCGGCAAGCCGAAATAGGTATTTTGTCTCTCACTCACACAAACGCGGCACAACAACGTGCTGAACAAGGAGAGTAGATTTGAACTCCCTCGGAATTAAAAACATAAGCGACATAATGACAAATTAGTTAAATTTTGAATGAAAATTACATCAAAATGAATAAAATATTACTACAAAGGATCAAGGTTAGTATGCTTTATGTTTTAAGAAAAAATTTACGTAGTAGCTCGGTTGCCTTATTCATTAAAAACCGTTTTAAGTTTTTTGAAGACCTGACTTTATGATTTTTTTTAACATGTTAAAACTGTTCGGATTGTGTTTTCAATACTTCATCGGACGAGAAATATCTCCAAGATCAATATAATATTTTTGTCGGCAAGCGTAAACGCAGTACTTTGGCTAGAAATCATTTTACGCAACGTCAATAACATTAGTAAGGAGCCTTAAATTTAGTCAAGGAATGGTGCCGCCAGAATCGACAGCATTGTAAGTTGGATTGGATTAGTGAAGCTAACTGCGTTCCGCGACATGATTTTGCTTCCGCAATGTTTCGTGTGTTATATGTTATGTACTTTACCTAGTACTATTATATATTCTGTGACTTTACTATTAATTATGTAATCGAAGTGAGGACACGACTTAAATAAAATTATTGCTGTCACTATCTCTCATGTCATGTTAGAAAATAACAGCTGACATTTTTTTGACAAAATTTAGTGATTTTGTACGCGTCCGAATTGCCCCCAAAGCATGTTCATATCACGCATGATTTATATGCGTATTTTTTTTTATTTCAGACTTCTTCATCTTCCACTCTACGTCCGCTATGACTATCATATTTCTCATACGTATTATCATGGTATTATGCACTTCAGTCGTTTGTTATCATTATCACTGATTATTATCGAAAAGACATCGAGCAACTGTTAGTGCTGCTGCAAGTGCAGTTAGAATTAGAACGATTGTGCACGAAGCAATCCAACTGTGTTCACCAGTGTCACAGTAAAGGAAATGAACAGAAAGTCTTCTCGGAAAATAATTCGGTGAAATAATTATTAAGTTAATAGTCCTCCCACTGATTTTCGGTGATGGCGGCCAATCTCCCAGAGATAGGCCAACTGCGCAGGACTAGTTTTTAGTGCCCAAGTGTTCGCGCTACACACAGGTGCACTCTCTATTCCTTCAATCTCTTATTCTGATGGGATAGATTGACTGACACGACCAGAGAGAAATCAGGCGCAGGACCGACTATTTACATGCCCATCCGACAGCATGGATCATCTTACTTTTCAGACATCAGGTGATCAGCCTGCAATGCCCTAACCAAACTAGAAACAACAACACAAAGTCATTGTCCCCCGCCGGGAATCGAACCCGGGACCTCCGGGTCGTGAGCCCATGGCTCAGACCTCTAGACCACGGAGGCAGTCAGTTAGCTCACTTAGCTTTTGAATGGTAAAGTTTTAGATCCAGCAGTTTCTGACCTTACCTGTAATAAATAAACAGAGTTTTTCTCTGTGTGGCGCTAGTTTAGATGAGGCTGGCTTCCCAGAAAAATCATGTCTTTATCATTAATGGGGTGGGCAGAGCGTCAACGACCAAAACAAAGGTCGTTCCGCCACGTCTGACAAGGGGTGAGGGTTGTTTAAGATAGATCTGCGTATGTCAGCCCATCGCCTAAATTACAATACAAAGATTACTGCTAGTGCGCTTATCAGGCATTTACAGTAAAGGGCCGTAAACGTTGCACATTGGCTAAGTTAGAATTTGTAGAGTGTTATCTCTATTGCACTTGTACAGTGTATAGCGACTTCAGAACATCATTGCATACCTCCAAGTGTCCTTCCCACCTTAGCAATAGCAACCCTATCCCGCTCTGCATAGTAGGTATTATCGAATAATTCACTAAACGATGATGTCTTACGTCTCATTACTTTTTACTGTGCTGTCGGACACCGTTCAGCACAATTGCTGACGGCTGGACTGTCCATTAACTTGATGACAGGAATCAGGAATCAGTTGCCAAACGGCATGTGACGGATATGCTTTAATATCCTGGACATTTGACCAATTTGAACCAAATCTCTAGGCTCTTTTCTTTATTATTTACTGCTTTTCCTTCGCAGCGCGCAAATGATTATGCTATTCCATTTTTTTTAAACGGCATAACTTGTGTGACATCAGTCTTTTTATTTTATAACATAATCTAAAATCTAATAGCCACATTATTCATAGTTCAGTGAGCAGCAGATATTAGCTATTAGAGGCTTTGTTCAGTAACAATGCTGCTCATATGCTGCCACATTGCCGCTATTGTAGGCAGTTTGACTATGTAGCTGCCATTTCAGCAACATTTGCTGCTGCCAGGGCCGTAATTGGGAAGCAAAGGGCCTAAGCTTTATAGATTATTGAAAAGTTAACAAATTATCTCATAATTGTTATTTGATATTTCTTTGAGAAAATTGTATGTTGGCACCATACCATACGGTATGCATACCCGAAGTACTTATCGGTCGCTTGATTTTTTTTTTTCTAACCCCGATTGTCCATTTTGCGGGGCATTAACGAGCAAGTTTGAAAATTAGCAGCTTTTAATACTTTTTATTTTATGGGTACCTTACCTATTACATGATACGAGTGCAACATTGCAGAACATAAACGGACAAATCAAAATGTTGGTGTACACCGAATGGTAAAAAACAGCTCAGTCTTATCTAGCTAGCCCACCTAGTTGCATCCCTGGCTGTCACATCGATTAACTTGATGAGAGCAGCTAATTGATGCAATCGTACAATCTACCAAGTTACACAAGGTGTCGATTCTGGCGAACTCAAAAGCTGATTACGGGAGGTTCAATAATTTTATTAGAATAGGTACTAAAAATATTTTCTGCGGGTAAAACCGCAGGGCGCAAACTTACGTACCTATATAAAGTATTGTCTGGTCTCTGTCTGATAAAAATAAAGCACAAAATTCTGCCTGCAAAAAAAAACCCGGCATTCATTGTTCTCCTAAAAGGGTCCAACCATGACTTACGGATTCAAACAAGTATTTTTTATAATATTCAATAAGATATCTCATTTCAACACAACGATTGCAGATAGTACTCAAAAATTCAATTTTACGAGATTATTATTTTTCCAAAATTGGACGTTAATATTTGTAATCTCACTCGATAGATTCAGTCGAAAAATAAATAAATTGTAAAGACTTACAATTTTGCGCCTAAAATCCGCCATTTTGAATTTTGAAAAAATAAACCTATCTAAGAACACTCGGGTGCTTGAGACCAATCGAACGATACCCTCATTATTGAATTCCATCTAGCCGTTCCGGAGATGCGAGGTAATAAAGAAATATCAGTACAAACATACATACATACAAGATACGCGGGAAAAACATAACCCTTCCTTGACAGTCGGGTAAAAAGGCCGAAAGTCCCGAAAGTCAGGGGTCGCAAAAAGTCTATATAAGTCGGTGGCTTTCATTTATTACTGCGCCACATTAACGTAAGGACTCCTTTGTGTTGAGAAAAATATGATTATGACGCGGTCCACCCCCCATTGTCCTTTATTTGATTTTTTCCTCAAAAAAACTCAATATGTCCGACGTTTTTCTCTGTGTAATTTATTAAGGTTGCTTTGGTGTGGTCAGTGAAACGGTACTGGCCAAAATGAGATACTACGGCCCCTATTTATAATCAGCTCTCAAGAGTGACAGCGAGTTTGAGTTCGTATCAGAAATGTCATTTCAGTACAAAACGGTCTGTCAAATCCATACTTAATATTGCTCTCAATCTTGAGATCGCTTTATAAATACGAGCCTACATCACCCACAATAGACCATTGCTGAATATGGACTTCCTCCATAGTTGCCAAACTTGCCAGGCTTGGCAGGTGGGCTGGCGAGCGCAATGCCTTTTTAATTCATAGCTTCTTCATTCACAAAAGAAATTTTAAGAATAAGAAAATAAAATGTACTTTCCATATATAAAATGTGACAGCTGTTAGAGTCATCTTGTATAGGAGCACCAATATTTTGTTTCATATTTCAATCTATGTTCAGTTTCATTTAAACAAAATTTCTTTGGTAAATGAAAATTCTCTCTGTAATTAAAGTATATTCAGCACTCTTACCTATCTATTTGTTCTGGACGGTGGTTTTAAAAGTAAGTCCATTTGATATTTCCATTCGTTAGACTAGACAGCTCTACCAATGCTATTTTCATACCTATTTTACTTTACCAAAAGCGTGTGGTACAAACAGATACAAAAATTAGATACAATACATTCATCGAAAAGATTTCAAATGATACTGTATTTGCTGTAGTGACGGGTTATCAGCCATCGCCTAAATTTCAATTTTATTTGCAATAGATTGAAACCTTTTAGTCTCTACCCTTAAAAAATACTAAAGTAAAAGACAAATTATTATCAAATTAGGTTTGCATTCGATCTATCCACGATTTATATGTCGCAGTAAGATAGATCTAGCCTTGATATGATTAAATATATATATATACATAGTTACACGAGCGATTCATTACTAAAATCCTAAGAACACAATTATGTTACGGTTTAGTTTAGACAAGTTTAGTAATATTAGGTTAGGTTAGCTTATGTTAGGTTAGGTTATGTTATTTACTAGATAAAAAATAGTAATATGACTATATTCCTAGGGATATAATTATCTAGATCTATCTTACTGCGACATATATATCTTTTTTTTTAACTTTTGGGATAAGCTAACTAAAGATTTATTTTTGGTTAAGCTTTTCATTTCGTATAAAAAAAAATTAGAGGCAAATAAGAAACATAGAAATATTACCTAACAAGAAGCTTATGCAACTTTAGCAGGTCTGAGCAGCCAAGATCAGTATCTCGTAGCAATTTCGTAGTAGAAAAATCGTCCCAAAAACGAATATTTCTCTCCAAAACGTGATTCCGGCCTATTCAAACACTGTAAGTGGTAAATTCGGCGATATTTCATCCACGTAGCGGAGACAAAGGAAAACAGAGCTTGTGGTGTAAAATTTTAGGCCTTTCACATACAAATAAACTGTATCGACTTTTCGGCTGGCATTCTTGTCACGATCGACCATTACTTGCCGACAGTGACTTCCAATTTCTAACTTCCAACAGAATTCTGCCAATACACCCTTTCGCTTATCAATAGAATACCAACCTTCGTGAACATACCTTTACGTTCAAATTCAAATGTGCAATTCTCGCAGTTACGTCGCTCACGGTTGAAGTGGCGGAGGCAGTAACGTGAAAATTTAAAATTTCGTGTTTAAGTGAAATTTTATTGGGATTCCTATTTTAGGCTGGACCTCGTCCAAATCGGCGTTATTTAGTCACTTGCTGATATTGCTCCGACGACGGCCTATTGTGAAAGGTGTAGAGTCAGTAAATTTTCTTTACATTTCTTCGTCTAAAGATGTTTTCTAGGATGCATCTTAAAAGTACATACATACATACATAATAATCACGCCTTTATCCCTAATGGGGTAGGCAGAGCGTAAACGACCTAAACTAAGGTCGTTCCGCCACGGCTGACAAGTTTTGAGGGTTTTTCCAGATAGATCTGTATATTGATCTGTACTTAAAAGTAACATTACAATTTTATTTTATTTTGGTGGTTATTTTATTACAATTTTTTATTTTATTTTGGTGCAATTCAGATGCCATTAGCTTTTTATTATTCTTTGGTTATAGAGGTAGAGTTCACGAATTATACCTAATTTGAGACAATAAGTCGTATAGGTACGTTTGTATGTCAAATCCGCTCAAATTTTGTCAAAGAAGTTATTAAAGTTATAGAAGCGTAGAACACATTGTTGCTTTTGTAAACGTATTGGACTCGATACCAAGAAAAGAGGAGCAGAATGCTAATGCAAGAATTTCAAAATCGTTCAAAATTTCAAAAATTTTAGTCGTAAACTAATTACATTTGTTTTAGGACCACTGCACTTTGTAAACCTTTCAGAGCCGAAGCCTCTAATCAATTGTCTGAAACTCCGGTGGGTAATCCGGTTCAAACAGCTCCGAACCTGTTTGAAGCTGATCGGAGCGGAGCTGAAATTCTGATCAACTTTTAATAAGGCCTGTGCGCGATCGGAACTTTCGCGGTGTTAGTATGTCATAGCTTTCAATGAACGTGGCGAAACAAGTTAGGACGGCCACACATAAACACGTCACGGCGTCGTGATTTCCAACGTTAGGTACGTCAACTTTGCAATTCCGATAACAGAAGCAACAGCACACGTCTATTTGTAGTCCATATTTCGAGAATTACTACCAATAACCCGGGCAGCATAGTGTCGACGACCACAGAATGTTCCAAACTGCCGCAATGTGTCCTGTCACGACGTTGTGACGGGGCAAGTTGCGACGTTTTATTCTCGAAAACTTTGCCACAACGTGTCCCGTCACGATGCCGTGACGTGAGTTTTAAGTTGTCCGACGTAGATATCCACGTCACGACGATGTGACATTCAAAGTTGACGTAACTTAGGACGTCACTATGCCGTGACGTCTTAATGTGTGGCCGCCCTAACCAGCGCTGCCTTCATATCGCCAACGCCATCATTGGTATCGAATCGTAAGCGCACAAAATTACAAAATCTTGACTAAAATGGTCACCTGTATTTGTCTATCCTGAGACAAAAAAGGACGGCAATAATTATGTTCTCCACGAATCCTATCAGGTTAGTCAGTTATTCTTGTATGCCATCGAAGCGCCCCCGCCCACATTCATTTAAAGCGTTGTCGTACTGTTACCCGCTTTTAGTGGTAAAAGAGCTTAATCCGCTGGTTTTAGAGCTAAGTGATGCATTATGCTGCTGACAGGTAGGGATATTAGAAACTGAACAGGATTTATTGAAAAATGGTTCGGTCTTCTTCTTAGCGAGTGGATTTTCGAGTCGAACATCGACCCGATAAACCCTGGTGTCAGAGTTTTCAAACCGCCTAGTAGCACAGCTATAGGCCTCTGACATGGTTCGGTGTATTTTACCTGACAGTCAAGGAAGGGATATATGATTTACAGAGTTTTCACTGTTGTCATTATTTTTCCATGATGGACTGGGAACGACAAAGAATCGTAGAATGTTCCAGCTGCTTCTGTTCTCAGGTATACTGTTGAAATTAGTACAAGGAGCTGACAGGGTATTGCAATTTAGGCGATGGGCTGAGAACTATCACTATCACTAATGAATGATACATTTCGACGTGGCGAAACGTAACTAAGGGATAAAAGTATATGTAAGTAAATAGTCATAAGTATATAGTTATGCGTATGTATAATCAGATGCATTCACTCTAATTATACCTACAAGTAACCTATTAACAACTTTGCCTCGCGTACTCACAACAACCTCCGCCTTTGTATATGAGTATCTGAAATTTCGCAATGCAGCGTCCCAAATAGCCGGCGGTCTTAATTAAATTAATAGTTTGTGGCCGGTTTATTAATGCCGCCATTTTGCTGGGCCTTGTATGCAGATGCTCCGTACAATAACTCCGCAGGCTGTGCTAGGTACAGATAATACTTATTTATTTACTGAGCCGCGCAGATAAACGTTTTGTTGGACATACATAATATACAATAGGGAAGGGTGTTTTCGGTAAGCCTAAGAAAAAACTTTATTTACTAAATTGTTATTATTTAATCAACAAATATTTATAAAGCTATTTTTAAGAAAACTCAGACATCTTTTTTCAGATTTGGTAATCTCAAAATTTAGTCATATAATTTTTTTACCATCAACGAGATAGGAGATTTCTTAACTTCAATTTGTTATGTTACCCAGTAAGTGATGATGCTGATGTAGTTACATTTACAGAATATAATAAGACGACTGCTTTCTTAACTTCAATTTGTTATGTTACCCAGTGAGTGATGATGCTGATGTAGTTACATTTACAGAATATAATAAGACGACTGCTTTCTTAACTTCAATTTGTTATGTTACCCAGTAAGTGATGATGCTGATGTAGTTACATTTACAGAATATAATAAGACGACTGCTTTCTTAACTTCAATTTGTTATGTTACCCAGTAAGTGATGATGCTGATGTAGTTACATTTACAGAATATAATAAGACGACTGCTTTCTTAACTTCAATTTGTTATGTTACCCAGTAAGTGATGATGCTGATGTAGTTACATTTACAGAATATAATAAGACGACTGCTTTCTTAACTTCAATTTGTTATGTTACCCAGTAAGTGATGATGCTGATGTAGTTACATTTACAGAATATAATAAGACGACTGCTTACGAGGAACAATAATATATTTTATCGTAGTTTTTAGCTAACAGTTGTCGAATATTACAAAATAATCGTAGGTTCCATTGAAAAGCATGCACACCCGTGACATGGCCGACTCGTACTGCTCAAAGAGTATAATAATAGCGCGAGTGTGAAGGAAATAAACTTCATACAGCCTTACAAGAATTTATTGTACAATTTTTTTATGATTCGGCATCGATGCGTCCTCTGTAAAACTTGACTAGTATTTATTCACTATACCGGGTGCAAGGGACAGCGTCCCGTAAACTGATAGGGGTTGCTCAGTCATCGATACTGAACATATATCACCAGGTGTTTTTTTCAGGAAATGAAAAAAAAATTTGCTTTTCCATACAAATTGTCTGATCAATGTGGTCATTTTGTATGAAAAAGCAAATTTTTATTTTCATTTCCTGAAAAAAATTCCTAGTGGTAGTTGTTAAGTTTCGTTGACTGAACAACCTCTATAAGTTTGCGGGACGCTGTCCCTTACACCCCGTATGTATTTGTTAAGGGCAGCCAATTCAGACTTCGCCTTTCGGAAAAAGCAAAATACGCAGAGAAATCTTCATTCAAAAAATCTGAAAAAACATGACTTCAACTATGAACATATTACCAACACAAATGTGTGATTGAAAATGAGATGTTGTTTATTTCTGTTAATGAAAATTGCGTTCAAAGTAGGGTCGAAATCGTCAATTTTCTTTTACAAAAAAATATTAAGTATTTCTTACATAAAACCATTTAAGAAATACTTAATATTTTTTTGTAAAACTTACATGTTCAAATTGGCATATTAATGAAGAATTCAAATGTGAGGTAGATTTTTAAAAAAAAAATCTGTATTTTTACCAATTTCTTTTGCGTATTATATAACAATTACGCTCACGCGCAGCCTGCCAGTGGCTGGCTCGCGGGCCGTTGTCGAGGTAAGACCTGTGCCGCTTTTTGTCAAAAAAATCTTTCCCGTTCATCATCGCTTGCGTCATGACGTAGCATTTGAAATGCCTAAACTTCTCGAATAGCCTGCCCTTAAGCTTAGATTTTAAAAGCACCAGGTGGGGCGTTCTCAAACATTGTGGGACAGTACTTTGAAGCCAATGAGGGAAAATGTTTTTCCAGCACACGGGACGTTCGATAACTTCGCGCTATCGACAAAGTTTTAACGTATTTGTTTCGGAGGGACTGCAGAAAAGTTGGAACTAAATAGTTCACCACATCATCGTCCTTCATATCGAAATAAGTATTGTCGTATAATTGTAATCCTGAAAAATATAAAATTATCAATCAGTCCAAATGCAATAACGACTTTGACGAACGGTCTCCTGCTACTTAACCCTTTACAGCATACGAGTCCAAATATGACCACAAATTTTTTAATCAGTTATTTTCACTCAGTAAAGGTAACCAAACAAATATAAATTATCAAAAATGGGTGGTCATATGCGTTAATGGTTTAATTGAAAGAAGTTGCTCTTTCAGCAAAAACAACTTTACAAGGAAATTGTCGTCAATTTTTACTTTGTCATTGAAGTTAATCCTAAGTAATCTTTGTTGTATTTGCTGCTTTAGAAACTATAATGACCACCTCGACAAACCTCGATGACAATTTGGATGAATAAGAGCGTTCACGAACTGGTCCGAATCCGATCCAAATCCGAGAAAATTTGTATGAATTGTCGCGAAAATGTTTGACGGCTTCCATATAATTTCTCGGATACGAACCGAATACGGATGGCAGTCCAAGGCAGTGCGTAATCGGCCTAAGCCTCTTTTTTTCATTTCCTGAAAGATTTTTTTGTGAATGTTGTTCATTTTCTTTGACTGGACAACCCCTCGAGAATCGTACTTAATGGGCGGTTTTCCACCAGACGGCACGTCAACGGCAACGGCGACGGCACGGCGACGATCACGTGACAATATCTATGGGAATCGATGACATGCCGTGACGGTGCCGTGCCGGCTAGTGGAAAAGCGTGTCATATAATGTCATTGATTTTCATACATTATCTCACCTACGATATCGTCGACGGTACCGTGCCGTCGCCGTTGCCGTTGACGGGTCGTCTAGTGGAAAAGCGCCCATTTTATGATATGTATCAACGATAGGAGTATCATACCAGGACAGTTTTCAGCAGACATTTCCTTAGGATAAGATGTTTTACAGTGAATCATCTTAAGGGCATCAGTAATAATTTGATCTCCAAACTGCTGGTCACTTATTACACCATTTTTAAATTTTATTTGCAGCTGCCTGTGGGTAAATTAGTTATTTAGAAGGTACACTTAAATACAATATAGTATAACTAGGAGAAATACGCATGAAACATTTAAAGTATTCTCTGAAAATAATTTATAGATTTTAATGAAATTCCGTATTAATTATGTAGGCTAGTAAACTGTACTATACCACTATACCAAAAATATTAAATAAAAAAAACATTAATAAGTAGTTATTCTTCTGTCGTATGGGTTTCGAGTCGATCGACCCGATGAACCCTGGTGTCAGAGTTTCTAAACCGCCTAATAGCACAGCCATAGGTCTCTGACATGCACGGAATACTTTTTCTTTTCGGACAATCAGGTGATTCAGCCTGCAATGTCCTAAAAAAACTGGGGAAAATCTCTCAAAGTGATAAATTAACAAATATCAACTTTGTGTTCACCTCAGGGAATCGAACCCAGGACCTCCGGATCGGGAGCCTTTGGCTCTGACCACTAGACCACGGAGGTAGTTCAGTTATTAATAGTTATTGAAAACTTAATATGTCTTGAGAAGCCTTATATACTTCATTCCTTGGCTGTGTCATAGATAAATATATCTATGGCTGTGTGTACTTTATGAAAAGTTCAATTGGATTTAAGCGAACAGTTCTTGGTTATCTTATCTTATTTTATTTTATTTTTATTTTTTTCTGCACACCTACAGCTAGGATACAATAGGTAATACATAAAAATATATCAACAAAGCCATTTACAGGTGTCCGCAGATAGATACAAAATCTGGATGTAGACTTAAAATAGCTATTTATGTAACTGTTGCATAATGAGAGATATTTAACACTCGCTGCGCTCGTTTCATAAAAGTATACACGAGTGTTAAATACTAATTATGTACAGTTTCATACAATAGTTTATCTACACTCATACAACAAATTTAAATTAAAGAAAAAATAAAGTAATCATTATTTGTTCTTTTCTAGTTTGCTCAAATAGCAAGCAACTGCGTAAAAATTAAAAAAAAAAACTTCATTTTGTTACAGCTTTGCGATAACGGAATGAAATTTGTATGGTTCCTTAGTCACGGCTGCATCGAAAGGTATATCATTTGCTTAGCGTTTCTGATAAGTAAATGAAGGATTTACGACATGAGTGTAGATAAAGCTAATTAACTACTACCTATATAATAGAGTATGTAGGTTTATACGAGTATAACAATAGTGAGATTATATTGAGTGATGTTGCGCTTGCGACTGAGTAAAGTCCAAGAAGTTATTACTAAATATTCGCCTTATTTCCGAGGGTTTTGAACAAAACAAATCTAAATTATCATGTTGTGTTACAAGTTTATTAACTAGTTTACTGACTCTTAATAGAAATGAATTCCGACGATAGTTGGTTTTAGCTTGTGGATCAGCTAGTGGTTTCTTGTGTCTGACAGATAAGATATGACAGATATCACTACTAACACCTCTACAATAACCCTTACCTTGCTATGTGATCCATGAATCTTTTACCATCGTATGATACAGAGACCCCAATTGCTCTAAAAGTGAACTGGTTTACACCAGACCTAACTACAAAATTATCAAGTAATCCGTCCAAAGATTTTATGGTCAGCACATCTAAGTCCAAATATATTCCTCCATAGTTCATCATAGCTAAGATCTTTAGGACTTCCACATTACTGCGAATTTTCTTATTTGTACGTATTAATTGCCCAAGGGAGTCATTTCGGACCAGTCTTATTGGATTGATGCGGGTTAAAGCTATGTTCTCGTAGCTTTTTAAGACATGCAGTTCTAATGAATTGATTACATCAGAATCAAATAGCACGTATATTCTTCTGAATGGGTTGGCTTTGGCGGCCGATTCTATAGCACAAGTTTGCATTGGAGTTAGCTTGTTATTAGTTACAAAAATAATGTTACTGGCCAACGGATTTATCTGAAAAATAAACGTAAGAGGATGTAATATTATACTTAACCTAACTTTCCCAACTTTCCTTGTCTTTTCCCATTCCTTTCCGCGTTTGTTTCCCTACCTTTTAAACTTGACACTGGCACAAAGTTATTCTAGTGCCATAACAAAAAAAAAACCTTTTTGGCATAATGTGAACGGCGACCCTTATATTTTACAAAAATCTTTCGGCGCACGATTAGACATAAACTATTCGATTAAACACGTAAAGAAGAAGCCCGGATGGTGTAGTGGATAGGGCCGCGGCCTTCTGTGCAGGAGGTTGTGGTTCGAATCCCACCACGTACCAATGTGTTATTCGGTTTTCGAATTTCATTATGTACGTTTATTCGGCACTTTTATAATACGGTGAAGGAAAACATCGTGAGGAAAGCACACATCACCTACGAAGAAATTCAAAGGTTGTGTGTAACCTAATCTAGGATTGGGTCTGGTTTCCCTTCTGGGTTGCGGGGGTCAGATGGCAGTCGCTCTGTGTAAAAACCAGTACCATCGTTCAATCCCCTAGATTAGGTAGCCGACCCTGTGAAATACGGGAAAAAGGCTAGGAAGGAAAAAAAAAGAATGAATGGTGGGTTTGATCGTGCGTCGCGATGTGTTTAAAAAAAAATAAGTTTCGCCATTCACAGTATGCCAGGCTCCATACAAAAAAGTTACAGCCCCTTTACAAATATACAATAATACTTCATTAGAATTGTTTAAAAATAAATATTTCGTAGAGATACCTCATAAATCTGTTCATTAGAAACGCTTCTACACCCCAATACTGTTTCTGATAGAACGTTTAGCAAAAGTGTAAGCAAATAAGTTACTGATAAAAGAATAATCATGAGTAAATACCACATCTTGAGCCTTAGCAAGATTAAAAGTATCTTCATCTTCGTGTAGTAAATAATACACACAAAACGAAAACGTACAGAAAACACTTATATCTTTTAGCAATAAGCAAAAATATTTTTTAACAATAATCAGTATTTTTGCCATGTTAGTAAATTAAATGGTTTTGCTTGACCAAACGTTTTCAATAAACGAATCGTTTGTTAATGAAATCTAAGGGTCAGTTCAAACCGGGAAACGATTAGCATGTACCAATAAGGGACAAACTGCACACAGGAATAATAGAGTTTTGTCAATGAAATATCTATCTTTTTGCGTAGTAAATAGTTAACTGCCTCCGTGGTCTAGTGGTCTGAGCCATAGGCTTACGATCCGGAGATCCTGGGTTCGATTCCCAGGGGGGAACACAAAGTTGATATTTGTCAATTTATCACTTTGTAAGGTTTTCCCCCAGTTTGGTTAGGACATTGCAGGCTGAATCACCTGATTGTCCGAAAAGAAAAAGGATTCCGTGCTTCGGAGGGCACGTTAAGCTGTCTTTGATAGTGGTCGTTACTGAAACCATGTCAGAGGCCTATAGCTGTGCTACTATGCGGTTTGAAAACTCTGACACCAGGGTTTATCGGGTCGTTGTTCGACTCGAAAATCCACTCGCTAAGAAGAAGATAGTAAATTAAGTTCTATACTGTATTCACGCTCTTGAAAAGTGGGCACCGCGTCGCGTCGCTTCCGGGTGTGAACTGAGCCCTACTTTTATGTTTTTAAACGTGTTTATTTTATAACTTTTTTAGCACTCGCGATTATTTACACTCATTTTACTTTTTATCGGGTCTATTCGCGATAGATTTTGGTGGTAAATCATAGGAATTTACATGGTTCCCGACGTTTCAACAATGTTTCAATTGTCGTGGTCGCGGGTCGACTGAAGATCCAGCGAGATGCCATCAGGGCGATGGGCAGCTAGATGTTACACTACCCAAATATTGTCTTAATAATTTTTATTTTTCGTAAACACTAGGCGACCGGTACACAACACTCACTGTATCCGACGATATGTCCGATGATAAATGATAATCGTGTTTATTTTATTAACGTTGCAATTATGTTTTATCGTTTCTTAATTGGTTGTTGATACGTTCGTGGGTACTATGCCTACCTATACCTACACTACAACGTGATAGGGGCAACCCTAAATTACCCCTAGAGTCTGTCTAATGAGTCGTTGCACACAGAAAGGCGCGAATTTTAAAAATCTTTCACATTTAAACACAGAAAAACTACAATAAAACTATTTTGATACTTTTATACAAAAAAACTATTTGGATATTTCCATACAAATAAAATAAAAGTATCAAAATAGTTTTATTGTAGTTTTTCTGTGTTTTCATTTAGAGATTTTTAAATTTAGCGCCATTTCCGTGTGCAACGACTCATTAGACAGACTCTATTAGGTAACCAGGTTCACAGAATAATAAATAGTATTTAGGGTGTAGCTCAGTCAAAAAAAATACACTAAGAAATTGGAGCGCAGCATTCTTGGAGTTAAACTGATCGACCGAGTTCGGAACTCAGTGCTGCGATCCCAAACAAAAATTGTAGACGTAGCTCAGAAGGCTGCCTACTTGAAGTGGGACTGGGCTGGCCACGTCAACCGTATGCCGAATGTTCTATGGCTTACCACCGAATGGGAACCAAATGCAATAAGGCGACGTGGACGACCCCGAAAGAGGTGGCGCGATGAATTGGACGCATATCAAAAAGAATGTCGGGTACTATCAATGGTTCGTGAGAAGTTGAAGGAAGGGAGAGAGGCCTTTGCCCTGCAGTGGGACACCACAGGCTCATAAATAAATAAATAAACTAAGAAATTCATCTATAGAACAGAATTAAAATTATTGGTTCTCCTTTTCAAAATTACCACTTTGCACGGAAAAAAATAATAAAACAAGTTGTTCAATTTCGGTATCTGTACAGACCCTTTCATCTAACTCAACCTATGAAACTAAGCTATGAATTTTTAGTAAAACATGCATACAAGCAATTTTTTTCTTATCTCAATTTTTGGATATGAACACTCCACTTAATACTTGGGTTGAAAAAGAAAAATTAATAATGTTGTTAATTATTTATGAAAAGCCAAACGCAAAAAAAAAAAACAATATTAGGTGCCTAATCGTCCAGCAGATAGGTTGTAAACAGCTGGGCAATATACTCTAGCAAGTTTATCATAAATGGAGTCAGTCTTGACTACTCTTTGGTACCCTGAGATAAACTTATTCCACAAATGTATAGCGTAGGATTGTCTCAGATCGATTCCTCCAGGCTTGTAGAGCATTCGCCAATCAGAAGGTTCTAAAGGATAAAATAATTTACGGTCGTATACTTGAAAACCTGAAAAATATAGATAGATACATAACAGTTCGTGATTAATTTCAAGGAATTAATCTAATTACAATTCGCGATTGGGTATCCTAAGACTCCCAAGTAACATTGAAGCTGCATAAAAGCTATATATGGGTACTTTCAAACTATAATAATCAGGCTATATAAAGACTTTGAGAATGCCCATTTGCTTGCCGAGAGGGAAAACATGACAAATACTTTGACTTGGAGAATTCTGGCTAAAAAGCACCTAGATATAGATAAATGATTAAAGCATATGATTCCCGTGTGGTGCCGGTTTAGAATAGCATCACCCCATATCTTCCTGTGGGTGTCGTAAAAGGCGACTAAGGGATAAATCCAGGGAATGGGCAGCAGCGTTCCCTGTAAATGGAAAACTTCTACTGCGTTCACCAACCCACCTGCCAAGCGTGGTGAGTATGGTATATACCCCCAATTTTGGGGAGGCCCATGTCCAGCAATGGACTGTTGTGGCTGATGATGATCCAAGCAGGACAACGCCATAAGCAATGATGATGATGGTGGGGTAAATCTAACAGTAAACTTTTAATGTAAATTTAAGAATAAATAATGTTAATATAAATATAAGTTAATGTAAATATAAGTTAATGTAAATATAAGTTACCTTCACACTTTTCCTTGTTCATCAAAGTAACATCGGTCGTGTTGCAGATTTTTGTCAGAAGTTTAGTTAACAAGACTGGTCCAATTCCCGACCAGCTGTTGGGCTTAAGTTTAAAGATTGTCCCTAGTTCACTAAAAGGAGAGACGTGCGTTATTCATTTTATGATTGCATTATTCTTTTAATTCAGTGCTGAAGACGAAACAAGTTTATCCGTCCTAAAGACATTTAATTTTTAAAAGCCGACGGAACAAAGCATACAGCTTACAGCATACAGCTACTTACTTATACTACCTATGTATCTAACCTACAACTAAGAACATATACTAATATAATAATGACCATGTAATCTGAATAATAATAAATGAATTTGAATTTGAATTTGAATTTGAGCTTGGCGCCAGACTACGTAAGTTTATAGGCATGTCCCCACCGAAGAGCACTAGCCTACCCTGAATTGTTCTGTTGATCATGTGGATCCAGATAGGATTGGTCGGCTTTACATTTACACCGAGCCTATGAATTTCTCCCCAAGTAGGTGCAGGTTTCGTCACGATGTTTTTCTTCAAATACCAAATACTATTGGTATTCGTACTTGGTAGGATTTGAACCGATGCTGCGGCCCTATACCTATACCATCGATTTCTCCGGAGGTTTGGATGAATTAGTTTGTTTGCTTTGAAGAAGTTTAGAGACTCACTTTAATAATCCAGCAGCAATTTTGTTTCCAATAACGGTATCAGATATTCTCATAGCCCCAGTGGCTACAGTGTTGTTGTCTTCTCTGGCAGCGAAATCTTTATCTAATGACTCCAAAGATTTCAGCACCACAAAATCCAGATCCAAGTAAGTGCCACCATACTTCCAGAGCAATAAAAACCTCAGAATATCTGATGCATGAGAGACTTTTGCAGCGCTTTGATATAGTATATCCTTTGCTATGCTTTCTAATGGTGTGTGTAAGAGTTCCTTGTATAACTGTATTCGAACGAAGTTCACGTTAAGGTTTTGAAGAGCAGCGAAGTAGCCTTTGTTCAGCGTGTCTTTTTTCACAGGACCAGCAAATACTACAGTGACGATTGATCTATTGTTTGCTCTCGCTGCAGATTCAATAGCACAAGCTTGTATAGAGTCCAACGTTCCTCGACAAGATGTTTCTACAAATAATATCTTATCCGGATTCTGCATTTTTGGTTCGATTTCGTATATATAAGGTAGTCCATCGTCATCTGTGTCCTTATAGCAAGATATTTCGTTGGTAATATGAGGGTGCTGGAATCCTTCAGAGTTAGTTTTCCACAAACATAACACAATTATGTTCATCATTCCTAATATTGCGAGGTAAACGAATAATAAAGAAAAATTTTTCGTCATTTTTACGAATTCATTACTGTTTACCACTTTCGTAATACTTTAATACCAAATTTTATGCCGCTTTTACATAATAATGTTAGTTAATTAAATACTGTTTAATACACGTTTAATGTGATATTTTACGATTGCCTACGACATTATACACAAAAGATGATTAATTTTGCCAAATTTTGCCAGCATCAATTTTGTACATGTCAGCGTAAAAATTGTATCAACTGTTAGTTTATAAACTCACTCGTCAATTTATAAACTTTCGGTAGGTTAGGTTAGCTTATAAATTTCCTAAAATAGATTATGATCTAACGGTTTATGCAATGTTACGATGACATACATACGAATAAAACTAAAATTTATAACTATTGAATGTTTACAGCATTGATGCTATTACTTTTCGAACAATCAGGTGATCAGCCTGCAATATGTCCTTACCAAACTAGGAACAAAAACACAAATTCTCCCAGGAATCGTATCCGCGACTTCCGAGAAGAAAGCCCAAGGCTCAGACTATTAGACCACAGAGGCGTAAGTTAAGAGGCTACCCTGAGCCAAGTGGCGCCCTCATCAGTCAAAAAATCATAATCCACTGAAAACACAATCAATCGAAAATCCGGTACGGCGAATTGAAGTTAAAGCAAAGAAGATAATTTAGAACATCATAAACTTATGATTCAGTGTTTACAGCAGTTACAGATAACAAAAGTGCTAAAAGTGGCCGTTTTTCGCAAATTTTCTTTCTGTTACTACCAGGAACTATGAATTTCAAGTTTATGATGTTCTAAATTATCTTCTTTGCTTTAACTTCAATTCGCCGTACCGGATTTTCGATTGATTGTGTTTTCAGTGGATTATGATTTTTTGACTGATGAGGGCGCCACTTGGCTCAGGGTAGGCGTAACCCTACGGCAGTTAAGAAGGTTGATTTCAAGATATGCAACCTTCGCCCGTGATGCCTTAGATTAGAATATCGTTCAAATCAGCGCGCGCTACGGCGTCAAAAATGTGCGCAAAACGCACAAAAAAACCAATTCCATAAAAACTAAGCGTCCGATTAATAAATGCTATGTACCAATTTTAGATAATCATAATACGGATAATTTCGCGAAGGAACCGTGAAAGCGCTACTAATAGTTTAGAAGGAATATCAAAATTACTGATAAAACAGCTTTATATTCAGATTTTTTTTAGCATATTTATTTATGAACTAGAATATTTTCAAAAGTTGCAATTGTAGACCATGAACTAATTTCTTAGATGGCTTAGATGTATATTTTTTACATTGATTCGTTTAGGAGAAATATCCTTTTAAAAACAACTATTTGTCGGTAGGAATCACCTTAACTCAAGTCACGTCATGTACGTAATTCAAATATGGAATCCATAATTTTCCAGGCAGGTATTTGTGCACACGCGTGTCGAGTCGAGGAGGCGGCGAATCCAAGTCTGAAATAGCGGCACAAATCCCGGAAAAATTCCTGCTAAATCCCGAAATTCCGTGGGAAATGTACGTGGACATTTTGTTGAATGGCGTCTTGTGTGATTTTTGTGTTTACCAGCCGAGCCGCTAGAATTTGAGAAAAAGTACTTACTGGAATATTATCAAATGTTTTGTGGGAAACACCATGTAATATAACTTAAAAACAAAATTGTTGACTAGGCACGCACGCACTGCGATTTTTTTCGCGCGAATAAAAATATGTATGAGGGGGGGGAAATATGTATGAGGAATCTCGCGCGATTTTTTTCCGCGAGTGCGTGCACCTTCATACAACTCCATACATCACAGATTTTTGCGGAAAAAAATCGCGCTAAACAAATCGCAGTGCGTGCTAGGCCTTAATAGTTTAAATTTTTGCGGCGCCTTTTATTACTCGCGTTCCAAATAAGCGAAATCAGAGGCCTTGATATGAAAAATCAGGGTAGTTCTACGAATAAGGTAGATAATCCTTACATCGCGAAGGTAACTTATTGAATCGACTGGATCCGTTGAACCGAGGGAATTAAAAGTCGACAATCTCCACCCCGTGTCACGCTTAAACACAGACATCGAATTGGATAAAGTTGCTAGACTTGAGCCTTAAGAAGGATGAGTGCATCGCTTCAGAGAGACTAGAGAATTATTAAAACATAAAATATGCGACAAAAATTGGACAAGAGAAACGATCAAAAAGCGTTACGGTCGACTTCAATCGCCATAACCACTAACGTTGATGGGCTATTTATCCGGAGGTCGTGGGTTCGGTTCCCACTTAACTTTGTGAGATTTTCCTCACTTTGTCCTGGTCGTTATCATTGATAGTGGTTGTTACATAAATCATGTCAGAGGCATATTAGCTGTGCTACTAGGTGTTTTAAGAACTCTGACACCAGGTTTCATTGGATCGTACGTTCATACGGAACACCCACTCGGTGAGAAGAAGAATTTGAGCGCGTGTTGACATTCTTTGTGAATTCATTTCAGGAGTTTAAGTTTTCCTCCGAGAATATTAATATTTCCCGTAGTCTTTTATCCAATTGTCACATTTATATTTACGAGTATTATAACACTAGCTTTTTGTCAGCGGTGTGTGGGAATGATATAGTTTCCCGTGGTAAAAAGTAGCCTATGTTACTCAGGGTGAACGTAGCTTTCTAATGGTGAAAGAATTTTTGAAATCAGTCTGCTAGTTTTTGAGTTTATTAGTTAAAAACATTCACACACACAAAAATCCAAAAATACAAATCTTTCGTCTTTATAATATTAGTGTAGATTTTGTAGGATGTAAAAACATCCCCTATTATATGGCACAGCCAAAGTACCCCACGTTGTTGCGTGGGGAGAGAAAAATTGAAAATAAATTGATCCCCCAACTGAGGCGTGACGCGAGCAATCGCTCAGAAGAAATAGGATTACCTCGATCGTGCGTATAAATCGCGTAGTTTCGGAATATTCGCCTGTATATGCGGCACGTGATTCGTGGTTGGCGACATAACATAGGTTTTGATTTTCGGTAGTTTTGTCTGTGTACAAATGAGGTATTCTGCTAAGTTAGAAAGACGCACTTTTTTGATAGCATGTACAAGGACTATAAACAGCTTGCGTAGTAGTTTTAACATAATGTGTTAAGTGATGCGGGGTTGGCACCAAAAAATTTGAAATTTCTAATGCCACAAATTCTGTTTTAAAAAGATTTTGGAAAAAAATAAAATATATTGATTCCACCGTGATGCGAGCAATCGATCAGAAGAATTGAGATTACTTTGAATGCTTCGATCGTGCGTACATATCGTCTAGTTTTGAATGATACCCTTTTTTAGTGTCGTGTCTAACGACAAAAGTTCTGGGCCTACGGAGGTGAAAAGATGTACTATATACTTACTATGCAAGTAAAATCACTAGCAGAATACAGACTTTTCTCTATTGAATTAGGTGCAGATTTATAGTGTTTTATATTGAAGTTGACACATGCGGTAGTTTTTTCATATTCGGAGGTATGAAGTCGTCGATAAAATGCTGAATAAGGATTTATTTTGGATATTTCGGCAGAAAAACGTGATTCGCGATTCTCGTTATGTCAGGAATAAATAAAAGAAATATTACTTGTTTGTTTATTTGCCTGTATTAAGATAAGCTATAGAGGTACAATAATGGCTTTTAACATAAACAAAACTAAACGGCAAACAGCTTTAGTCGCCAACAGAGGATACAAAAAACCAAATAACAAAAATGCCTAATTCTCAAATTATTTTCTACCGCTTTTGCTGCTGACATACAAAATGGAATGGGCCTATCAACGCAAAACGCGCTTAGCCCTATAATGCACTCTTCTTCAAATGGCACTAGGTTTAACAAATTGTTCAGTATCCATTGCTAAGTCTCCTAAAACTGCCTCCATGGTCTAGGACGAACGACTCGTTGAACCCTGATGTCAGTAATAGTTAATGGGCCTTTCTGATGGTCTGAGTTACGGCCACTATCAAAGACAGCGATTGGGAACGACGGCTTAATGTGCCCTCTGAACCTCCGCAGCGTAAAATCTTTTTTCTTCCAGACAATCAGGTAATTCAGCATGCATTGTCCTAACCAATAGCTCTCGAACTGCAATGTAAATAGAAGTAGTCTTTGCGCCCAAACAGGCAATTTGCGCCTCCAGCCCCTCTAATTGGCCATCAGAAGGAACGGTCGTCACACGTGCCTCCAATTGCTGCGTTTAAAAATAAAATATAACCTCCATTTGTATGTTTTTTTTTCGTTACAGCCTGTGACATGTGTTGAAGCCATTATGGAAAAAATGTCGGAATAATTTTATTTTTCTGAGCGGAGTTTCAGACAAATTCTACTCGAAAAACCAGCCAGCAGTCTATGCTAAGGCCTGTATTAATAATCAGTTCTCGAGACTGACAGTGAGGTGAAATTCGTATCAGAAATATCACAAACTCTTTTAAGTAGACTTCTATTTTTAGATATGGATTGCTTTTATTGATGACATGCAACACCAGCGAAAAGTAGGTGCGGACGCGCTCTATGTAGGTACTTAGGTACCTATTTCCTGCTCAATATCAGTATAACCTGAAAGTAGAGTAAGAAGCCGTTGCAGTCTGTATAAATAAGTCCTCCCACCGATTTTCGGTGATGGCGGCCAGTCTCCCAGAGACAGGCCAACTGCGCAGGACTGGTTTTTAGTGCCCAAGTGTTTGCGCAACACATAGGTGCACTCTCTATTCCTTCAATCTCTTAATCTGATGGGACAGACTGACTGACACGACCAGAAAGAAATCAGGCGCAGGACCGACTATTTACATGCCCATCCGACAGCATGGATCATTTTTCTTTTCGGACAATCAGGTGATCAGCCTGTAATGTCCTAACCAAACTAGAAACAACAACACAAAGTCATTGTCCCACGCCGGGAATCGAACCTGGGACCTCCGGGTCGTGAGCCCATGGCTCAGACCGCTAGACCACGGAGACAATTCCCTGTATACACTAGTGTTGTAACAACTTTGAGGCAGATTAGTATTAGTAAGTCCCCCGTTTCTGTAGTTCTAATGAATTTATGTGTTCAGTCGCGCAGCACTAATTCTGTCCCACGTTGTTTTGCTGTTATCATAACCTTAGTTTAAACAACTTTAGTTTAGTTGTTCGCAGTTTAGTCACAAATTTAGGTTAAACCCGCTGGAGGTTTTGGCTAAACAGACTTAATTGGGTTCTTTTTGTATGCTTAGCATTATTTTGTGTATGTGCTCTAACTAACATTACAGCCTTAAAGTAAGCCGAGGTCAAGTTATTTTAGTTGTGTTACTTTTTTGAAATTTCAGGTTTGCTTTGGTTGAGTTAGGCCCGTATTTTTAATCAGCTCTCAAGAGTGACAGCGAGTTTGAGTTCGTATCAGTAATGTCATTTTAGTACAAAACGACCTGTCAAATCCATACTTAATATTGGTCTCAATCTTGAGATCGCTTTATAAATACGAGCCATAAACATTTCGAAAACTATGTTATATTTATGCGGGACAACTCATTTATCCTCAAATAAGGCTGTAAATAAGAAAGCGGGTATGTACGTTTATTCGGCGCTTTTACGGTGTAGGAAAACATCGTGAGGAAACCTGCACACACCTACGAGGAAATTCAAAGGCTGTGTGTGAAGTCGTCCAATCCGTACTGGACCCACGTGGTGAACTAAGGCCCGATCACCCTAATTCAGGGTAGGCTCGTGCCCCTCGGTGGGAACGTTTATGGCTCGTATTTATAAAGCGATCTCAAGATTGAGAGCAATATTAAGTATGGATTTGACAGGTCGTTTTGTACTGAAATGACATTTCTGATACGAACTCAAACTCGCTGTCCCTCTTGAGAGCTGATTATAAATACGGGCCTATGAGCTGGTGATGTGATGTATTCAAAAGCGGGATAACAAACAGCTCAACATTTCAGGTAAACATATCATCGGATCTTTACATTGTTTGCCCAAGTCCCTTCTTTTAGGGGCATGGCAAAAAGTACCGGTGCGGCGCCGTTGCGTCGCCGGTGCGTCGTTTTTGTATAGAAACTTCAAATCAAGCTGCGCTGCGCAGACGTAAATTACATACAAAATTGACGCGCCTCCACCTCGCCCGCCCCGCACCGCTTCCTATTTGCCATGCCCCTAAGTGTACAAAAAAACCCAAAAATATACACATCGAATACCTCCATAACAAAGTCCATTCTTTACCGTCAACGTCAGAACAACAAACTTGTATCGGAAAGAAATAATCCGAAACAACTTTAGTCGTTAGCCGTTCACAACTCAAACAAAGGATACTCAAAGTTGTGTAGTTAAAAGTTGGAGATACACTTGTAAGGTATATTGGTGCTGAGCATTAGATATGGTCTAGTTTTTCGGGTTCGTTTTTGATCAAGAAATATTACTTTTTTGTGTGTATTTATGACAAAAAAAATTATAAATATTTTAGGCCTAATATAGAGAAGCTCTATATGGAGAGCCAGAAATTAGGGATAAGACTTTTTGAATCCGTCGCCGTTTTTGAAAGCCAGTGCCTTTTGAGGCGAAGTCTACTTGTCGTCGCTACCTAAAAACAAAATAATGATCACGATCAGACACGACCTTCAGAAATAGAAGAATACCCAAGACTAGAGTCAAGTGCAAACCTATCGCAAAAGTCTGTCATCCTGCTGACGGAGTCGGGTAAAAAGTTTATTTTAATTTCAACTAAATAAACTGCCTCCGTGGTCTAGTGGTCTGAGCCATGGGCTCACGATCCGGAGGTCCTGGGTTCGATTCCCATATTTGTCTGCAGGCTGAATCCACCTGATTGTCTGGAAGAAAACGGATTCCGTGCTTCGGTGGCACGTTAAGCCGTCGGTCCCGGTCATTGTTTCTAATAGTGGTCGTTACTGGTCGATGTTCCTTAAAAACCCTACACGTGACCCCGGGCGGTGCTAAGAGTGCAACAAAAACCGGCTGCTGCACCTGTCCTCTGGATCTCGCAGCAAATATACGATAAATAAATAAAATAAACTTTCAAACAATAAAACATTTGTTTCTAACTAGATTAGGCCCGTATTTTTAATCAGCTCTCAAGAGTGACAGCGAGTTTGAGTTCGTATCAGAAATGTCATTTTAGTACAAAACGGCCTGTCAAATCCATACTTAATATAGCTCTCAATCTTGAGATCGCTTTATAAATACGAGCCTTAATTTGCAACGCGTACTCACTGTAATCTCGGATACACATAGAAGTACCTAGGTAGTTTTGGGACAGCCGAGAGGCGTAAAGTTAGTGCAGTCCGGTCTAAGACATCTGTCGAAGTTGTGCACACGATGTGAGGCTGTAGGAGACGAGGGTCGGCGGATAATTTCACGGAAATTAAATGATGTTGTTATTGAGGTGCAGAGGGTTGTGGTAGTGCACTTAGAGAATGTACGGTATGATATGAAATGAAGAAACAGTTGATAAAATAAAAAAGTGTTTTAGTCTGTGAGGCACCGAGACAACCGGCAAATGAGAAAATTAATCGTTGTCAAAACCATATTTTGAGTCGAAATTAAATCGCTACATCGTCTAAGATTCAGCTTCCTCTTGTTTGGGATAGAGTGAAGTAAAAATAAAATGTGTTCTTCATTTCCGACGTAAAATTTCCATAAATTATACTTATAGTCACGGTTTTATCCCTTACGTGGTAAGCAGAGCAAAGTATTGAAAGCCTAATAAAAATAGCAATGTCGTAACGTAGAATTAAAATTCAATGGTATCAATTCATAGTTGCAAAAATCCCGGCTTAACTAATATAAGTCTATATCTGTCATTTTCTATCACGAGAGAGCTGAAAGGGACGGCAATAATTATAGTCAAGATTTGGTTAAGTCGTACCCTCGACGAAGTAATAACACTGTCAAAATTTCAAATATTCTTTAGGCGATAGAACTTATCAGACCACCCGTCGTAGCTCTACTAGGTTCCGAACTCCTCCTTCATTAGTATGTATCGCCCCGCGCAGACACCTTTACAATACAATGTACACTTCGGTTCCGTCTGAATCTAAGTTTGGACTGAATTTCTAATTGCACTTGCATATAGGCTATAATTTACTTCGGCGACGCGTCTGTCTAGCGTGGATTGTGCTTGCTTGATATAGTAGATTGAGTTATGTTATCTTTCTGGCTAGTTCTCTGAGTGACTATATAGTTGCATTTTATTTTGATAGTAGAATTTTCTGCTTTACATTTTCATTGACAAAAAATAAAATAAAATAATTAGTCCAAAAATTTCGGCGCTGCCCATTCATGTTCTCCGTCTGCTATTATAACATTGCTGTGCCCTGACAGGGCGTCATAATTAATTTAAAATAAGATGAAGAAGACCTATTGTAACTCGCTAACAATGTACATTATTAATTATGATATTGCAATAAAAAATATGAGTATGCTTAAGTCACAGTATAATATATGAATCTAACGTACGTCATAGCCAGAACGTCAGACTATTGAATTATACTGTACCACCAGACTATTGAATTATACTGTGGTTACCTTTGGATACCTTTATATAAAAAAGTGGACTTCAATGATGCTATACGAACCCGGAATAAACAAGTAAGTATCTAGATACATTTTATAGACGTGAAGAGCCTTGGAAAATATGAAACATGTCACCATGTCACGTCACCAAACACGTGACGCGACGTAGATTGAATTTGTCTGCAGAATGGACTGGCCACAACATGTCCATACCTGCCACAACTCATCCTAGTCACAGTCGTTTTGTCCAAGTACAGTTCACACCACAAAGTCGCTGCCGCTCCCCCATTTACTCTTTTGTGGTCCACACCATTTTAATGCTATTCTTTTCGATATCATCCTTCTAGCTATGATGTTTGAATGTTTGTTTGATACTCAATCACGTTTCAACCACTGGCCGAATTGAGTTGAAACTTGAGATGAAAAATTAGGGATAATTCACAAACACAGGCATACACACACACACACACACACACACACACACACAAACTTTCACATCATTTTCGTATGTACCTATGTAATTTTAGTAGCAATTGAATTGTTTGGAATGTTATCGTTTGGAAAACTAATCAATATTTATCTCTTCTTCTTTTTTGTTTTTTGTGTTAACTGTTCTTCCTTTGTTTTGAAATAACCTGTTTTAACTTTGGTCTGTCATAAGGTCATAACTACTTGTGTATGCTACTGTATGGTTGCCCACGATACAGGCACTGCCTATTGTGGGAACTATTGTTACTGCATCCTGTAAACCTTTTTTTATTGAATAAATTATTTGTATTTGTATTTGTACTTGCACACGCACACACACACATTATATTATGTTAGGTCCTTTTTACCGGAACCTTTCATTTTAGAAACAGCGGAAATCTAGTAAATAATAAAATAAGTGATGTTAGGCATCTGAACAATCTGAACTAGTAATTTTGTCGACTGTAAAGTTAAGTGTAGATTTGCTATGTCTATTACATTTAAATGTATAAAAGAGAGAGTAGACAAAGTATTTGTGTAATATTATGTTTGCTCTTAAGGTTTACACGGATTGACACCATTGTTTAATACTTGGTTAGATAGATCACTAGTAACTAGTTGATTTGAGTATAGTTTTAATTATAGTTGACGAATTATAATTGCAACCGATTTGTAATATAATTTGTATGTCAAATCACCAAATATATCTCGTCGACTAATTCCTATACCTTTCACGATTGATTATGATTACTTACCTGACCTAATTGCTTGTCACTATATAGCTCCAAAGCTACGATTATTAAAATAGAAGTACTTATACTGTACATACATATGATCACGTCTCTTTCCCGGAGGGGTAGGCAGAGACCACATCTTTCCACTTGCTACGATCCTTACATACTTCTTTCGCTTCATCCGCGTTCATTAATCTTTTCATACACGCTCGTCGGTACTCTTGACCTGACCTTTCTTTAGGACGACCCGATTTGATCCAAGTAGGTACGTGTGTCGAAGCCTTCCCCTTCCGACATTTCCATACTTACACTGTACGAGGTACTTAAATAGAAATATATTCTGGTATCATACACCTGTGTTTCCAACTGTACAGCTCAATTTTTACGACAATCCGACCGACCTTCCATGATGAAATGAAAATTCGCACAAAGCAAGCAAAAATGGTTCCGTCATGTTTCGAGGGGTTGGTTTAGGATGAAATGCGTTTTCGGCGTACAAGATTAACAAACAAAGCTACGGTACAAAATGCAAACAAAAAATACTAATAAAAAAATCAACAGCCGGTACAGGCTTGACTTGACAGTTGCTAAGATAACCTACAGGCCACGGACTTCTTCAAATTGGGAGTATTTGTACTGACTACTTATCAAGCTTGGCAGACGGATGGTCAGCGCACTTGGCAGTACCTACTATTGATAAAAAAAAATGAAACTATTAAACTTTGACTATTTCATGAAAAAAAAAAAATACCTGCATTACATAAATTCAAACGCTCAATCTTATATTCAAAACAAAATTACGTGTGATTGATGAGTCAGACTAGCCAACCAATAGTTACATTAATATTATTTGTTAGGGTTGATAAAGATAAGTTATGAATGATTGTACATACAATGAATACAATGTAAACAGACAACTGCGAGCTAATTACCCGGGAGTACACCCGCATCATTTTGAAGACAGCCAGATTAATTGCTATACATTGAATTGATAGGGAATTGGAAGTGATAGGGTATCGTTATTCTGACTGGAGACCACACTACACGTCATCGTCCATGTATGATCGACATGCTTTTAACAACATTTTGACTCTACCTATATTCAACAAGGTTACTAGCAAGGGAAGAAATGAACGAAACATTAATATTTACATACATACATACATACATACACAAATCACGCCTTTATCCCTAGAGGGGTAGGCAGAGCAAAAACGACCTAAACAAAAGTCGTTCCGCCACGTCTGACAAGTTTTGAGGGTTATTACCTACAGATGATAATGTATATTGCTATAGTGACACGTTGTCAGCCCATCGCCTATAAATTGCAATACACTTAAACCCTCGAATCCCTTAGCTGGTTTTTACAGCATACCCGGGAGGAGATGCAGCTGGCACATTCTATATTTTTCTATCACTCCCAGTCCAGCATGGAATATTAATATTTACAATTTACATTAAATATGTATAATCTAAAACATCATAGATTTTACAATTATTTTCATCTTCGTGACGCTCTAGATTTTCTTAATATGAACCGCAGTGGCGCGTAGTGTTTCTTATGCAATCTTGGAGGCAACTTCCCAGTAAGAGATCTTGCTATACTGGCGTGGTGATGGAAATTCCTAGGTGAAAATCCTTTCCTGATCTCTTTCTTTCTTTTTAGTAGTTTCTCTTTCAGGTTTGTTTCTATGTTCTCATATAACGTATCTACTTTCGGTCTTCGTTCTCTTATTGTTTTCATTTGTGGCGGGCTGGATGTAGTGTATTTCATGTCATATCTGTGAAAGTATTGTGTTTCTTTGACACTGCGGTAGAGACTGATCAAATGTCTACTACTACTTACTTATTGGTCATAGGGCGCCTAGCACTAGGTGGTTTTTAATTATATTTGGTCCAATTTGGAAAAGGGATCAAATCTCCAAAATAAGCTAACTTAATAAGTTTACTTAAGGAACTACTTAGATATATGTAACTTTTTAGACGCCCATCGCCCACAACGCCCTGGAGCCGTATTTTTGAACCACTTGAACTCCAATGCGCATAAGAAAGAGTAACTTTCGCATGCAATTTTCATATAATTTGCCATGCGAATTTCAGTCTTTCGTATGCGCATTTCGGTTCGAACGCTTCAAAAATACGGATCCTGGTCGACTACGACCCCAACTGGTCGGAAACAGCAGATATAATAATAATAATAATCGCCCAACAGTAGTTTTCGAAGCTAAACCTTTAGACTAGAATTAAATAAATTAGCGCAGGGTCGTATTTATAAAGCGATCTCAAGATTGAGAGCAATATTAAGTATGGATTTGACAGGCCGTTTTGTACTAAAATGACATTTCTGATACGAACTCAAACTCGCTGCCACTCTTGAGAGCTAATTATAAATACGGGCCTAAGTTGTCATATAGCAGTTGTCTTACCCGGGATCACTATTACTTTTGTCAACTCTTGGACAGTACTTCCTAGTCAGGACTGCATGCAAAGAATCCTCAGGGATGTCATTGCCATACAACAGGTAGTTCCAAAGGTGGAAGGCATATACCTTGGTCAGGTTCAAAGAGCCTTTGATTGGTTCCAGGAACTGCTCATAATAATCACTGTTTATTGGGTAAAAGTACCGAGGGTCGTACACTTTGAAACCTGTGAAAGAAGACAGTCAAGACTCGTATTTTTTTATATCATTATTTAAGAGAATTTGTTAGGTTTCATTGTAAAACATGTTAGGATTAGTAAAATTGGTTCGTCACCAACTGGGCCCCCAATTAACTCCTCCCTAAGGCGCAGTTGATGACTCACAGAATATTCCATTTTAAGTAGTCGTCAACTGGTCCCCCTTTTGAATTTGCATAGAAAAAGCCCATAAAGTACAGTCAGCAACATAGTACACTCTCATCCATCTCTCATTATTTAATTATAATATAATATATTGATGATGATATACGCAACTTTTTTTACACCCTGTATAAAATTATCATTGATCATTAATATTATTTATGATTGTATTTTTTTACCTCGGCAATTGGCAGGCTTTACATGCCTCCAGTTGTTTGAGCAGACTTTCTCAATTGATTTAGTGACCACACCAATACCATTTGCACCCCAGTTGGTGGAACTAAAATTAAATTTTAAGTTTCTGGAAAGAGAAAAGCTGTTTATTACTGTGCAAGAGTGTTTTGTTTATTGGTTTAACTGTAAATAAATATACCTAAATTCCCAAGAATTTTAATAGACTTGCAAAAACTATAAATGTATAATATGTCAACGGCAATCTGTATAACTCGGCATTACATACAATGCCTAGTCTACGTATAAAATGCCTAAAACGTCCAGGCAATGCATGAAATTTATTTCACTTTTGGCCTAGGCATTGTGGACCAGCAGACATTATAGGCAGCCAGGCAAAATAAGCATATAATAGATATTAATATTCATAATATTTCACACATTGCCTACCGACCCAAGGCATTCTATACATAGTCTTTCCATTGTATATATAATGCCTGTATTATACACATTGCTGGTAACATAGATATCTATGTATATTTTTTTATAGCAAACGATGTTTTATTGGTATGTATAACTATTATATCAGATTTAGCAAATTGAATCGAAAAATGTACTTAATACATATACAATTTTCTACAAATATGCAATTTTTGTTCTACTGTAAAATTTATGTAAAAATTTTAGACTCTGACTTCTATTTATATAAAAAAATGTAGTGTAAAAATTACTTACTGCATGATAGCGTTAATTAATTCCTTTCCAACTCCAGTTTTCGCTAAAGCTATCAACCCTACAGCCAGACTAGCATTTGTTTCTCTCCCTATCCAGTTTCTTTTTATCGGCAATAGGTCCAGAGACTTCACTATGAACACGTCTAAATCTAGATATATCCCACCAAACTTGTATAATGTTATGAATCTTAAAACATCAGACGCGTGGTAAATCAAGTAATTGCTCTTTCTAAGTCTTTTGGTCACGAGTTCTTCAAGAGGCGTACCTTTCGCGAATTCGTACATATGTATCTTGAAGAACTTCACGTTGTTGTAATTTAAAAGAGCCTTTAGGAATTTCTGTGAAGTACCGTTCTGTGTTGCTGTACGACCGGCAAATAGTACGTTTACTTGACGATTCGGATGCGCTCGCGCCGCTGTTTCAACCGAACACGCTTGTCGTAAGTCCAATACTCCTTTACATGACGTCTCTATGAAGTATATCGAATGTTCCGGAAATGTAAAGTTACTTGCATCAGCCGTAGTGAGATCAGTATCTTCATTTTGAAACAAACAGGCAGTATCTGAGTAAGTTTCCTTGTAATATTGAAAGTCTTCTTCTTCAGTCATTACATTGTCATCCCCAATTGCTATTTGTACTATAAATACGATCGCACACACTTTCAACACAAAAATCATAGTCCAATATTTTACGATATACTCGTACACTTCTCTGAAATTAAATCTTATATCTGGCACTAATTGTACCTGCCGCAGTCGTAGGCCGAATGCGTCTGTTGTATTGTGAGTCAAAACAAAAGCACCCGAAAAATTAAACAATTGAATTCTTCTTAGCAGAGTCAGTTATGAGTTGGTAAGTTTTGGTGACCAAAATCATAATAAATAAATATTACATACATGAAATCACGCCTTTATTCCTTTCTGTATAGGTATCTCTTTTAGATTGAAATACGTATCGCTATAGTGGTAACTAGGTTGTTAGCCCAATCCCTTTTCTGGATTAAAGAAATAATATCTTACAGTCAGATTGTTATTTTGAACGGTATAATGGTTAAATTTATTGTTACTTCGATATTTCAGAACTTTTAAGCGCCATGGTCACGAGTAAACTGTTTACTCGTGACCATGGAGCATGAAACTGCTCTGAAATATTTGACAGGTACTATACGAACTCAAACTCGCTGTCAGTCTCAAGTGCATGCTGATCATAAATACGGGCCTAAGTGCAAAAACACAAATAAAAAATCATCTTAATATTACAACAATACATATATATTGTCACGCCTGTATCCCTAATGGGGTAGGTAGAGCGTCAACGACCCAAACAAAGGTCGTTCCGCCACGTCTGACAAGTTTTGGGGGTTGTTTAAGATAGATCTTTATATTGCTGTAGTGACAGGTTGTCAGCCCATCGCCTAAATTACAATATACTGAAACCCTCGAATCCCTTATCTGGTTTTTACAGCATGCGCGGGAGGAGATGCAGCTGGCACATTCTATGTTTTTCTATCATTCCCAGTCCAGCAGTATCAATATCTCATGAACTATATCCGTGCAATCTACAGGTTCTGTAAGAGTCTATAAACGGCTGCAAATAACTCCGGGGACATAATGGAGAAATTCCCGGGATTACGCGCAGGAATTTTCCATTTTAAAATGACTGGTCTCCAGCTGGTATACCGGGTGTGAGAGACAGCGTACTGAAAACTGAAAGGGGTTGCTAAGTCAATAAAACTGAACAACTATCAGCAGGAAATTCTTTCAGGAAATTAAAAATAAATGACTTTCCCATAATAAATTGTCTGATCGAGGTGGTAATTTTTTATGGGAAAATCTCTAAGGGAAAGTCAAATTCATCTTTGATTTACTGAAAGAATTTCCTGGTGATAGTTGTTCAGTGTAATAATGTTTGAAGTTAGGGAACCTCCTGAAAAGTCTGAAGTCCTTGAAAGTATGAAGAACAAAAAGTTTACAGGGATGATTGAATTGGTAAGACGTTCGAGTCCTGCCTGTATGAATTTGTAGGTTTCTGTATTTCGTGTTATTTCTTGGCCATAAAATAATATTGAAATATAGGCCGGTATTTTTAATCAGCTCTCAAGAGTGACAGCGAGTTTGAGTTTGTATCAGAAATGTCATTTTAGTACAAAACGGCCTGTCAAATCCATACTTAGGCCCGTATTTTTAATCAGCTCTTGAGACTGACAGCGAGTTTGAGTTCGCATCAGAAATGTCATTTCAGTACAAAACGGACTATCAAATCCACACTTAATATTGTTCTCAATCTTGAGATCGCTTTATAAATACGACCCCTAATATTGCCCTCACACTTGAGATCGCTTTATAAATACGGGTCATAAACTTTTTTATACAGCAGCTGTGCATGGTGGTTTATGAACCCATAAATGTATCATATAAACTGGTCGCGGAAAACTATCAAAAGCAAATGCATGTTGTGTACGTTTGTTTATATTTTGAGCCGAATATACATCGCATATAAAATAATTGTATTTCAGAGGATATACCGAAGTATTTGACTTTATGTATCGTAAGTACTAGGAGCGTTTAAATAAAAGAATGTATCCACTAGCAAATTTTGTTACTGGAAATACTGTAAAAACTAATAGGTAGTCAGGCTTCATAAGCCGAGTAATACCGAAATAAGTAAGAAAAAAAAGAAAGAAGGAAAATGACATTGTCATCTATCAGATGACCTTTGAAACATGTCTAGACTACGATACCAAATCCATCCGAGAAATTTTAATACATCCAATATAAAATGTATAATTTATCATCAGCTGGTGAATAGAAAGGCTCAAACTAAATTGGGGATAAACTTTATAGTATTCCCACTAAAAAAGTTTTACAGCTTACACTTTACGTGACTAAAATGTAAAGTAAGACGAAACAGGCCTTATAAGTCTTTGAGAAAGACAAAGACCTATTAATTCACAGACGCGACAATCTGACACAGAAAATTTGGAGTTTTGAGTCTGGAATCCCGTGTGGTGCCGGGATAGAATAGCATCACCCCATAACTTCCTGCGGGTGTCGTAAAAGGCTATTAAGGGATAAATCCAGGGAATGGGCAGCAGCGTTCCATGTGGATGGAAAACTTCTACTGCGCTCACCATCCCGCCTGCCAAGCGTGGTGAGTATGGCATATACCTCCAACTTTGGGGAGGCCCATGTCCAGCCAGTGGACTGTTGTGGCTGATGATGAGGCGGAGTTTTAGTCGCACGGGATCATTTAATAGGTGTTTTTCACAATAGTGCAAAATTCTCAAAGATGGTACTAGAATTAAAAAAATAACTGATAATTCATATGTCATTTGGGTTCCAAATCCATCGACCCACACGACGGATATTTTAAACACTTATTTAATTGTACAATACAAAATAAAAATCATGACCATCTTCGTGCAGAATTATTTAAAAATCAAAATGATATTATGAAATAAAAATCTGTAACACTTATGCGATCCATCTTGTTTGAATTCTATCAAGTCACGAGACTTTGATATGTTTATGGAGCTCCATCTGCCAAATCTACCTATAGTTATAATAAGTAAAACCAGGTCTACAATTGAAAAGTCTTTGATGGAGGCCTAGTTATCTTAGCTTTTAGTGCCTAAGAGGTTGATGAGAACACTAAGTAGGAAATAAAAGCTTTTATAAGTTTTATATGAAGTTACTTTGATATCAGGTATGAAGAAAGCAAAAATAAATGTTAGTAATTGGTTACTGTAATCACTACATAATAAAGTAATCACTACACTATAATTTTTTTTTTCGTATTTCGACCTATGCTCCTTAGGAAAAGTTGTTCAGTTTCATGGGTAGATTCACACATTCCTCGATGCATATACCCCCTTTCTGTTACACGTTGTATATTAAATAACGAAACTAACAAACTCATTCAGACTCCATAATGTAACGTGTAAAATCGCCAAAAATAACATTTAAAAGAATCAATAATACTGAAGACCGCGTGAGGCAGCTATTCGAACCCCAGTCGTCTGGTAGCCGTAGACCCGGCCGGACGTCTGCGCGCTACGCCGTAGCACCTCGTAGCACCTCGTAGCGACGTGTTCCGCAAAAATGTGATAACCAGCAAAAGTGAAAATTTAATAAAAATAATAATTTAATTGTGACGAAAAATACAGTGGGTTCAATATGCAGTGGTCGTGGTTGTTACTGATTTTCGCCGTGAGCGCGGCAGTTGCGAATCCGGCTAAAATAGGTCAGTAATATTAATAAATTATTTAGTTTCCGCATGGATGGCCCGATATTCATATTGGTTATGAACAAAGGAAGGGTAAACGATTGTCTATATAGCCTTTTTGTGCATGGTTCAAAAACCATTGAACAACAAAGAGAAACGTTTTTATTGAAAAAGATTTTGATCGCTGTTCAAAAGCCTATATATTTATTTAAATTCTGATTGATATTAATCACTTTTTGATTGTCAATTACGCAACATAAAAAATATATGTTAAATACTACAAGTAGGCATACAATACAATACTATTATGTTGTTGGGCTGGGGTACTTCTGTCTATTCGACAGTACGGTTTAAAATTAAAAACTTGAGCCAAAGTATTTTTCGTAAATCAGTGAATATTGAGTATTAGAACAAAATAACTCAAATTTAACATTTATTGTACACAGAAATAATTACAGAACAGAACATAAAGAATTAGGACACAACAGGCACTGCTTATTCCTAAAAGAAATTTCTTACAGCAGACCTAGTAAGTGATATGGCATATGAACGTGACGCGGATAAGACGTGCACAATATAATTATATACTAAATAATATAATACCTAAACCTAAAATAATTATAATATATTAATACAAACATAACATACATACCTATAGCAAATTACTACATATTATATACATATATACATATTTATATAAATACATACAATACATAAATAAATATAATATGGATTACTGTTTTAAGTAAGTACATATCTTAATTATAATTTTGTTTACGCACCGTAAGTTGTATTATCTAGGCCCGTATTTATAATCAGCTTTCAAGAGTGACAGCGAGTTTGAGTCCGTATCAGAAATGTCATTACAGTACAAAATGATCTGCCAAATCCATACTTAATATTGCTCTCAATCTTGAGATCGCTTTATAAATACGAGCCCTAGTATCATGGTCAGTAAAATAAAAGTTATAAGTTGAGAATTTGAATAAGCCAGCCCTGATGGTTATTAAAGTGACGTAGCTACTATAATATACTTATTGCTACTTACCTATTATGCATGTCGACTACCAGAAAGATAAATGTTTTGCTTCATTTATAATGTTGCACTTAAACAGCACATTACAATGTTATAAAATGTAGATAGCGCATCTGCTATAAAATGTTTATGGTCTTATGTCAACGTAGCAGTCTACCACGCGTTCACATACCAACATTATTGCTATTTTCACATTAGTCACGATTTTATCATTTAACGGCTAGCTAAAACGTCAAAAGCCATCTTACATGCTGAACTGGGAGTGATAGAAAAACATAGAATGTGCCAGCTGCATCTCCTCCCGTGCATGCTGTAAAAATCAGCTAAGGAAATCGAGGGTTTCAGTGTATTGCAATTTAGGCGATGGGCTGACGACCTGTCACTATAGCAATATGCATAATCATCATCTGTATTAGCCCTCGAAACTTGTCAGACGTGGCGGAACAACCCATGTTTAGGTCGTTTTTGCTCTGCCTACCCCATTAGGGATACAGGCATGATTTTATGTATGTGTGTATGTATTTATTGAGGACATATTATATCGCTACGAGTATAACTACAGGTTGTCAACAAATCGCCTAAATTATAAAACTTTGCTAGTTTTTACAGCATGCACTTGAGACTGACAGCGAGTTTGAGTTCGTATAGTACCTGTCAAATATTTCAGAAGCGTTTAAGCGCCATGGTCACGAGTAAACGTTATTAATATCAACCAACACCCGTTTGGTCAACAAGACGTCACCAGATCAGATTATAAATTTTTCGGCAATTTGAATCTGTCAAGGGGTGGGCACCTCATAAACTTTCGCAGAGGGGTGGATAAGCACGCACATAATAACTCAAGTTGAAAACCACCCAGTATTTCTAGACCCTTGCTTATTGCTACACCCTATATAAGCCGCGTAGGGACTTTAAAAGATATAGCGCCATGTGTTCGAGTTTGTACAGCGTGATTTGTTGTAGGCAATGGCTCATAATACCAAAATTAAAATGAAAAGATTAGTTTCGAGTTAGAAGCCACGTTAGAATATAATATATCATAATATCTTCCCGCAGCTCTTTCGACCTAAACAAAAGTTCGTTTCGCCACGTTTGACAAGTTTTGAGGGTTATTACAGATGATTGGGTATATTGCTATAGTGACGGGTTGTCAGCCCATCGCCTAAACACAGAAACCCTCGAATCCCTTAGCTGGTTTTTACAGCATACCCGGGAGGAGATGCAGCTGGCACATTCTATGTTTTTCTACCACTCCCAGGCCAGCATGGAAGAACTTACTTGGTTATTCTTTAAAAAAAAAACAGTTATTTATTTATCGTATGGCATTATTTGCTGCTAGGTCCAGAGGACAGGTACAGCAGCCGGTTTTTGTTGCACGGTTAGTTCCTACGGACGTGGGGCAACATCGACCAGTAACGACCACTATTAGAAACAGTGACCGGGACCCGATGGCTTAACGTGCCCTCCGAGGCACGGATTCCTTTTTCTACAGACAATCAGGTGGATTCAGCCTGCATTGTCCTAACCAAACTGGGAAAAACTCACAAAGTGATAAATATGCAAATATCAACATTGTGTTCCCCCCTGGGAATAGAACCCGGGACCTCCCGATCATGAGCCCATGGCTCAGATCAGTCCAGTAGACTACGGAGGCATTTAAAAAAAAATCAGTACTACGCAAATACACCCTGTGTTTGGGTTTGTGAAAATGAATTAATGCTTGATGTAATTTTGAATGTTTATTTGTATATTTTATATTAATTATTATTTAATTATGATAGGACAGAATTGGTTGTTGTTTCTTCGATGTCCCTGAGCAAAGAGTAGTGTAGTCTTTTATTTTCATGTCAGCACCACGGAGGTTGCCATTGTTGTTATCCTCTTTCCTTAACATTCTCCCCCCCCTCGAATACGTCAGGGGTTCGAGTAGGAAATTCTTCATGATCTGATGAAAGCAGCAACGGGCAGATCTTGCTCATAGCTCGACGTACAATGCCCTTGGCAGTATTGACATCTGCAACTCTTGATACTCCATCAGGTCCAGGAATTAGCTTATGAATACGTCCCATGCGCCACTGTAGCGGGGGTAAATTTTCATCTTTCAAAATGACCATGTCTCCTTCATGGAGTCCTCTTTGACTTTGTTTCCATTTTGAACGCTGCTGCAGTTCGCTTAGGTATTCACGACGCCATCTTTCCCAAAAGTGTTGACGCATTTGTTCTATACGTTGATATCTGTTCAGGCGATTAACATTATCTTCAAACAAAGCTGGTGACGGCAGTGAAGTCAACGCTTTGCCTATGAGGAAGTGGCCCGGAGTTAAGGGATCCAAATCATTTGGGTCAGAAGATAAAGGCGTCAGAGGCCTTGAGTTTAAGATTGCCTCAATTTGAGTAAATAATGTAGTTAACTCTTCAAAAGTTAAATGTTGTTGACCTAAGATTCTAATCAAATGAAATTTTGCGGACTTTACGCCCGCTTCCCAAAGCCCGCCAAAATGCGGGGCGTAAGGAGGTGAGAATTTGAAATTAATGCCTTCGTTGGCAGCAAAGTTAAATATATGATCTTTGTTGGACTTGAGAAAGTTAATGATTTCGTTGTTTGCACCTACAAAATTGGTACCATTATCACAATGTATCTCACTAGGTTTCCCTCTGCGAGAGATAAAACGCCGCAAACAAAGAATAAACGTTTCAGTCGAGAGACTGCTTGCAATTTCTAAGTGCAAAGATTTCGTTGCCATGCAAATGAACAGGCACAAATAGCATTTGCTTATACGACATCCACGTCCCTTTCGATCAGCGATATAAAAAGCGCCGGCAAAATCTACCGCACTTACTTGGAACGGGAGGTTTGGAGTTACTCTAACTGAAGGTAAGTCTCCCATTTTTGGATTAATAATCTTAGCTTTTAGTATTCTGCATCGAACACAGTTGTTGACAATCTTTTTTGCTAGTATTCTGCCTCTTAAAGGCCAGAAACGTTCTCTGACATTGCTCAATAGTAACTGTGGTCCACAGTGTAGATTTTTATGATGCGTTTCTTTGAAAATTAATTTGGTAAAATTATGGTTTGATTCTAACAAAGCAGGATGTTTTTTCGAATAATTTTCAGGAGAGTGCTGAATTCGACCACCCACACGGATGACTCCATATTCATCAATAAATGGACTGAGAGACAATATATGAGATTTAGTCGGTAAGTCCTTGTTCTTTGATAAAATGGAAATTTCATCAGAAAAACATTCTCTTTGATGTAAATATGTTAACTTATTTAATGACGTTTCTAATTCTTCGCAGGTAAGAGGACCAGTTCTTTTAGCATTTTTGTTTTTCAGATTGTAAATATAACGCAGAACATAAGCAAAGGCTCTTCGCAAGGTAAGTAATTTTGAGTATCTTTCGAAATCTATTATAGTGTTTGTTAGTTGTGTTGTAGATATAGTAGATGTAGTGTATGCTGTAGTTGTAAGTTGTATGTTAGTATTTGCATGTGTAGTAGCTTTAGTAGTAGTTGTAGTTTTTCTTTCAGGTACATCATTAGTTGGAATTATATTCTTTGGCCAGTTTTCTGAACCTGTTTGAAGAAACACTGGTCCATTCCACCAAATGGATGCCTTGTTGATGTTCTTGGGTTCTAAACCTCTTGAAGCTAAATCAGCAGTATTATCTTGTTTAGTAGTGTCTGTAAATAGTTGTTCGCAATATTCGTCGTCTTTAGATTTAAATTTAGTAATTTGGGGCAAGTCGTCTAATTCCCAGAATTTGGTCAGTTGTTGTTTAATGTCTTGTGTAAAATGACACTGAATCCGATTAGTATTCTTTGAATTATGTTTTCGTTCCATAGGGCCACCCACAATCCAGCCAAATTTCGTTTCTATTAATTTTGGTTTATTTGGTCCCAGATCTATTTGTCCTTTTTCAATTAAACTCCAGAATAACTCAACTCCTATCAACAAATCAATTTGGCTCGTTCGATGAAAGTCTGGATCCGCTAGGACAATGTTGTTTGGTATATTCAATTCTTGAACTGGAATTAGCTGATGTGGTACTTCTTCTGCTATGATAGGTAAAACATAGCAATGTTTGATAGAAGCTTTGTAAGAGTTGTGCAATGAATTTATTTCAACCTTGCAATGCTCTGATACGTATATTGTCTCATTGTTTATACCAGATACACATTGGATTTCATTTTGCTCTTTAGGCAGTCCTAATTGTTGTTGAGCTGATTCGGATATATACGAGGACATGCTAGCGTTGTCTAGTAATGCACGTAATACCAATGTTTTATCATTGTTTGTTACTTTCACCAAAGCGGTAGAAAGAACATTTTGTTGTGAGGAAATCGAAGACATAGTAATGCATGATTTAGGAAATCCTTGCTGCAAGTTTTCGTTGTCACCGTCTGATGTAGAACTTGTTGTAAGTAACGTGACAGTACTACTTGGTTGTTGTTGATTTATATTTATTAGTTTTTGTTGTTGTGCAATTTGTTGTTGTTGCATATTTTGTTGCTGCTGTACAGCTTGTTGTTGTTGTTGTATAGCTTGTTGTTGTTGTATAGCTTGTTGTTGTTGCATAGCTTGTTGTTGTTGCATAGCTTGTTGTTGTTGCATAGCTTGTTGTTGTTGCATAAGTTGTTGTTGTTGTACAGGTTGTTGTTGTTGTACATGTTGTTGAATTTGTTGTGTATTATACCTGTGTAATAATGTGTTATGTTTCCTGTTACAGATCCTGCAACCGCTCAGCCTACATTTATAGGACTGATGACCACCGTGTAAACAATTACCACACAGTTTCCATTGATACACTTTTGCACTCCGTTCTTCTACGGGTATTGAGTTAAACTTTGCACATTGATGTAGTTTGTGTTCCTGATTGCAAAAGATACACGACTTACTTTTTTCGTTAGTAGTGGCGTTTCTGGATGCAGCGATGAATGACCTTGTCTTGTTTACATTTTGCCGTCTTTCATTGTTGTTGTAATTGTTGTTGGTGAGAGGAGAGGCTGTACTTTGATTGACTGTTTGCAATACCTCTGCTCTCTGACGTAAAAATGAATAAAAATTATCAAGCGAAGGTGATTCATTGCCCCGAAACTCTTCCCACTTTCTTAAGGTTACGCTGTCTAACTTTGCCGATGCTATGTAAATTATAAGTGTATCCCACGTATCAGTTTTTTCGCCTAATAGTTTTAATGCGCTCATGTTTTTGTTAAGTGTATCAATCAAGTTACGAATACCTTTATCTGACTCCTTATTCATTTGCTCCAAAGAAAATATTGATTTCAGATGTTCATTTATAAGCAATCTTTTATTGTTGTATCTTTCGCATAACAGTGACCAAGCAATATTATAGTTGTTTGCTGAGACTGTTACAGAGCTTATTACTTGGCTCGCTGAACCTTCCAGGTAAGATTTTAAATAGTGAAATTTACTTACGTCATCGACTTGATCACTATTATGTATCAAAGATAAATACATGTCGCGAAACTCTAGCCATTTGTTAGGATTGCCGTCGAACGACTGAATTCTGATTGATGGTAATTTCAGAGTGTTCCGACCTGCACAATGACTTTTGACGCTGCAATATGAATTGTCAGCTTCATCCCCAATAGTTTTGTTAGCCTCCCACTGATCCACAAGCTCTTGAGCTTGAGCTAACAAGGAGAATATTTTGTTCTCAGTTGCCTCTCTTTCCGCAAGCTGTTCCGTCCCGTCTGCTTCCTCCAACTGCTCAATTTGTGTTTGAATTTCGTCAAAAGAGACCTGAATGTCTTGGAATTTAGTTAAACGTAATGTAAGCTCATTAAACTTGAGTTTATTCATTGAATCTGGCGGTTTATCAAACAGTGGAGACAGAAATTTATCAAATAGTGTAATGGAACCCCGAATTGTACCTCTTTTCTTTACTAAATCTTTGTAAGTACTCATCTTGTAAGTGCAAACAATATTTCCAACTAAATAAGATCAAATTACTTACGATTTTACCAAAAATAAAATCCAACAATCACCATACATAACCTGAACCGGTTTTCCAAAAAAACCACGAATAAGGCCTGTGATTCTTTCACAAGCGCAGCGATTTCCTGCACGGACGTCACTTTCCGCACGGATTTGTATGGGAACTCGCTGGCTCGGTAGGCGCGGAAAACGCTCCGCTTATAATTTGATCTCACCCGCTTGCCGCGGAAATTGTCTAGAATTTTAGAAAAATTAGAAATTATAATATTGTTTTTTGTAAATATTAATTTGAATAGTATTTAGAATAGAAATGAACTTTTAAAATTCTTGAAAAACATATTTAGTTTTCGGGTCGACGGGAAAACATTATGTCGGAATATTTTACAATATGAGACAACTGAATTTGTGAAATAAAGATGAATGTTTTGGGGAATGTATTTTAGCTAAAATTGAATGATTGTTAGTAAAATTGTGAAAATACGGAACCACTTCCAATAACGTTTCTTTTGCGTTTCTTCGGAAAAACTCCAATCCGTTCTTTGGGAAATGCAAGATGGCTTCTTGATTTCTTTTTCCGTCGATCTTCTGTGGATTATCACGTCGGGTTTCACCAATGTTTGGGTTTGTGAAAATGAATTAATGCTTGATGTAATTTTGAATGTTTATTTGTATATTTTATATTAATTATTATTTAATTATGATAGGACAGAATTGGTTGTTGTTTCTTCGATGTCCCTGAGCAAAGAGTAGTGTAGTCTTTTATTTTCATGTCAGCACCACGGAGGTTGCCATTGTTGTTATCCTCTTTCCTTAACACCCTGTAAAGCAGTTTTCCGATCGGTAAGTATAATATGGCATCTACTTCCCTTCGTACGAGTATATTATTGATTTTCACGTTGCCTTTTATACATCAGTGTCTGAGGTGCGGGATGACAAAGCCTGGGTACAAGGGTTCGGGGAAAACCTCCTTGAATATCTGAGAACATCGTTATATGAAATTGGGTACTTGACTGGGTAGCTTAAAAAAATCAAAACGTTTATACTTAGAACTGATGGCTAAAAATATTGTGGATTTCATTCATCATTTTAAAACGAATTAAAAGTATATAAGTTATTGATTTGATTAGTCAATATTTACTAAAATGTGACGTCATAATTTACTATTTTCATACAAAAAAGCGTTTTTGACATTTCATAAAAAGTTGCTGATTTGACTAGTTGGAAAGTAGCCAATTAAATGACGTAGGTATTTGTTATAATGATTTTGAAGGAAGAAATATTAAATGCTATCAAATTAGTGCTACTTTTGGTGCTACGCTATTTGACTACTAGTCAAATCAGCAACTTTTTATGAAATGTCAGAAACGATTTTTTGAATTAAAATACTGGGTTATGACGTCAAACGAGTTTTTTTTATACCATGGTCAAACGCAAACGCAAGTAAATGTTGACTACTCAAATCAATTACTTCTATATTTTTAACTTGATTATTAAATCGAGATGTGTTTTTTTTTAAATGATGAATGAAACCCAAGGTCTTTTAGCCATCAGTTTTAAGGTATAAAGGTTTTGAATTTTTTTTAGCCACCCAGTCAACATTGCCTGACTAATAATGATGTTCCTCGTGGGAGTAAATTGTTTATCATGATTTAAATAGATTATTGTTACCTTCCTTTCCTTTAACTTGAAAATAACAATATCAAAATATGTTTATTTCGACACGTAACTTTGTTTCAACGTGAAAGGAGTAAACATTAAACATTTTCGTATAAATGTAATAAATATTAATACGACGTGCACGTTTAGCCGTCGGCCCCGGTCACTGTTTCTAATAGTGGTCGTTACTGGTTGATGTTGCTCCACGTCTGTAGGAACTTCCTTAAAAACCCCTGGACCTCGCAGCAAATAATGCCATGAGTACGATAAATAAATAAATAAAATTTTCGAAACGTCGATATAAAAGGTAATTCCTATGTTTTACCTAAATACATATCGTTGACCTGTTAAAATAGTAAAATGAATATCAAAAATTATTTCGAATAGTTAATTGTTTTTCAGCGGTTTTGGATAAGTTATAAATAAAATAAAAAAGCTGTCGAAAAGTAATCGAACTGTTAACATTGTACACATTATGGTCCATAAATTATTAGGTTTTTCGCCAATTAAGTCTGTCAGAGGGTGAGTAGGCTACTCGGGAAATTATAGGGGAGGTAGGGGTGAGAGGGACCATGAATCAATCATTATAAAGCCCGCGGCAAAAACGTGCCGAAATTTGGCATTTTATTTGAATACGGATCGTTTAGTTGACTTCAAATCGATATTGACTTATTAAAGTGAGTATTTAAAGCCCAGAATCGTTTGATCCCTAAATAATAACTGCAAGACTCAATAATAGGAGCTACAGTCGTATTGTGAAGGTTGTTTTCTTATATTATTATTATATATGAAGATTTTGGGATGATAGATAATTGTCAACAATATCACACACGCACACACACACACACAAGCTTGATTATGTAAGTACTAAATAGATACTATCGGCAGCAGAAATGCACACTTATCTATTCTAGAGCCAATGCAGTTTTCTTAAAAACGTTTCAGACAAATTGTAGAGATATCAAATTCCTTAATAAAATTGTTTACAATAAAACGAACCATGGTTTACATACCACAAGTACACAATATCTAATCATACCCGACCAAATGAACATTCGTCGGTCCATTCAAATATTTTGCAGGAATTTCCGAACGTCGAGTTATTCGGCCCGTTCTCTCTGTATAATCACTAGGATTGATTTATGAGGTTCTGACGCAGTGTGAGTGTGCGTGTTTGCCCTACCCTCCCCTTTGACTAACTTTTAACATCTATCTATTGTATTGTACGCGTACAAGTTATACGCACAATGTTTACATAAAATATAACAATATGTAAATATCTTTTGTTATGCTTTTGTTTCGCTTTTTGCAACGCGGTTTCGTGCACGGCTTGATGATTATCCTCCTTCGATATTTTGGGGAGGTATGCGATCTTCTACATGAGTTGCTTGTCTATTTGTGTTCTCATTGTTTATTTTAGACAATTTTGAGTCTATTCTGAAATTTTGAACGTTCTATCTATTGTATTCTTCAAGTTATCCATTAAAAACCTTCAATCAATCCAGTATAAAAATTAAAATAACACGCAAAAGAAAATAAAACTACAAAGCTTGTTCTGTGCAACAATGCAGCATTTTCACAAACGCTTAGCCTAATGTTTTCTAAATCCGACAGCCGTAGCAAGTGCACTTCAAGCTGCATACTGCATTGGCAGGAAGCCCGTTAAAAGGCGTTTTTCCACTAGACAGAACGTCCACGGCAACAGCAACGGCACGGTATCGTGGAAGAGATAACGTATGAATATCCATTCATCCATCCATCCATAAAATCACGCCTTTATCCCTAATGGGGAAGGCAGAGCAAAAAACGACCTATACATAGGTTGTTCCGCCACGTCTGACAAGTTTCGAGGGCTAATACAGATGATGATTATGTATATTGCTATAGTGACGGGTTGTCAGCTCATCGCCTAAATTGCAATACACTGAAACCCTCGATTCCCTTAGCTGATTTTTACAGCATGTCCGGGAGGAGATGCAGCTGGCACATTCTATGTTTTTCTATCACTCCCAGTCCAGCATGGAAGTTGAATATCAAATAAAATATATGGCACGCTTTTCCACCTGCCAGCACGACAACGGCACGGCATTGATTGCATGTGTTTTGTATGCGCACGAAGCATGGGCGTGTGTGTGTGCGCTTAATTGGAACTAGGTAGACGTTATCGTCGACGATATTACCGTCCCAGTCGAAAAACAGAGCCACGGCACAGTATAATTCAATAGTCTGACGTTCTGGCGTACGTCAGACTCATATATTATACTGTGGCCACGGTATCGTGACGATATCGTTATCGTGCCGTTGCTTTGCTGGTGCCGTGCCGTCAAGTGGACGAAACCCGTTAAAGGATACTTAGTAACACAAATAGCATTAAAGTATTGCATGCAAATTGCAACTAAACGCATTGAGTTTCATTTGTATTGTCGTTCGCAAATCCTGTCTCCTTTGTCACTTTTGAAGGGGATGCAATTTAGATGAGTTTGCCGTTTTCAGGGTTCGTTATTTTTCATTGTAATTACGTCTTATCTGTCTGTCCGTTTGTGTAATTTGTACCCGTTTTTTAATTATTCGAATAATTGTTCGAACGTTAATTATGAAAAACGTAAAATGTACATGTGCTTATGAAGGATTAACAACTCAGAAAATATTGTAGCGTTCTACAAATCTGCCACCTTTGAGAAGAGTAACATACTCCCACGGGAAATCCCTAATAAGCTAAGCAAGATTTAGTTTATTATTAGTATTTATATTTCGATATAAGTTTTAAGACTTTCGCGGTTGTTCACTGCAATTGGATTGTTATTATGAACGGGATTATTACCACGATTATGTTTATTGTTACCTCGATATTTCGGAGTTGTTTCAAACTCCATGGTCACGAGTAGAATTTATATTTCGGCTTTTTAGGATCCAAATATTACTATTGTTTGTCTTTTTTTTAATGAACACATTGTCCTCAAACATTTTCTTTTTAATAATTACCATAGAAACTTCTACACACTAACACCCAACTGCACTGCATCAATGCAAACACCATTAAAGCAGTGCCGTTGCAGCTAAATGCATTCCAACTGCAGCTGCATTGTAACAATCGCGAATTTCACTGCACTTGTCACTTTTGAAGTGTTTAGTGTTAGGGTATATTGGATTGGATGGCAATGAGCGCGCTTTGAAATGGATAAAATCGGAAATAATGTGGTGGAGTATTTGCAGTTGCATACGTATTGTGGACGGCGCGTTTCGGGTGTCTTAGGCTCGTATTTATAAAGCGATCTCAAGATTGAGAGCAATATTGAGTGCGGATTTGACAGGTAATTTTGTACTGGAATGACATTTCTGATACGAACTCAAACTCGCTGTCACTCTTGAGAGCTGATTATAAATACCGGTCTTAGTTCACGTTGGGGGCCCGAATCCGCCGCCAGCTGAGCACAAACTTTATTTTATGAATTATTAAAAATCCATTCAACTTTCTTCACTATTTATTTGTTTGTAACTAAGCAACGTATCAATTCTATATACGCATGCGCGACAATACGTATGAAATTACGCCTAATTTCAGTGCAGGGTAGACTGAGCATTAACGGCTTAGTAAAGGTTCTCGCCACATCTTATTGAGGGATCTTCATTTGTGGATTGCTGTAATGACAAGTTATGAGACCCTTGGTCCTAACCAGTCCGGTTGAGGCCTTTTAGTAAGTCAGCATTTCTTAATTGGTCATATCTGGCCTAGATTAAAGTTAAGAACACACACATCGCGAATAAAAAATGGCCGATCGGAAAATAGACAAATTGAAAATTGTCACCTGTCAAATATAGTTCAAAAATTGGATCATATTAGTATCCCGTTATCCAACTTCGAACCCACCATAATCAGGTCGTCTAACTATAGATAACAGAATATTGGAATTATTGGATCATATTAGTATCCCGTTATCCAACTTCAAACCCACCATAATCAGGTCGTCTAACTATACCACCATCAGGTCTAAGTGGTACTGTGAGTGTAAAGTGTCACAGTATATGATAAATTGCTTGCAAGCGTTGCCGTACTGTGTGACTTCTTGATGAATGGTGTTTACACTGTGTATCTTAGCGACTTGGCTGCGTTCTGCTAAATTGAATCGTTAGATAATTGCTATGGGCTATTCAATCTATCTACATTTGATTACTCTAATAGAAACTCGAGTATAATTAACTGGAAAAGTAATCGAAGTTGTTTTTACATAAGTGGGAAATGTTTTGTATGTCATTGATGTCCTTGATATATAAATATAAATTTTCTTCAGAGGAACATGACGTGAAATAAGATACAGAGAACTTCCACAGTATCGTTAAGATTTTCATATTTGTAAATTTTTCAGGAAAAGTTTTTTATTAAGGTTGTTATAATGAAGATATTACGTTAAAGGCTTCTCATTCTCAGTATTAATGTCGTGTAATAATTCGTGAAAATTTGGACTTAAGTGTCTTAAATCCAGCACCAAACAGCAGGCTGGGTTCCGTCGGGGTATTAGAAAGTCACCTTAAGACTTTTCGATGAGTTCCATCGTCGACTCTGTTTATGCCTGCTCAGACTAAGGCTAGCTTACTGCATACCAAGCATTTAGCTGATTTGTTGGTGTTATAGAATGACCATGTTAATTCTTGATGTCTTTAATTGTCCTCGCTCCATCGATCTCGGTTATTTCAGGTCTACATTATAAGAGACCATCACAAAAATAAATAAGGATAACACACACTATGACGTGAGTAAGTAATAGTCAGCCAGTATTTCCTCATAGTCATGCTGAAGCCAGGAAATCGGTAGCTTCTCCCGCCCGCTATCTCTGTGTTGATTACTGAGGTCGTTAATCATACTGTTATAGCACTCAGTATATGTGGGGATACCCTTAGCTTATGTAGTCACATCATCTATATTTATAATCAAAATACGTTGATGTTCCTAAGTGACAGAAAGAAAATACCCGACTTTATCATAACAAGGATTTTCTTATAATATTATGAGACCAACGGCGTAGCTGACTTCTATCAGCTTAGCTTAGCAGAATTAATTTTATAACATCGTATTGTAAAAATTCGCTTTTGACGAACTTTTTAGAAGAAAATATTCATTGTATCACGAGATAAGATATCCGCTTTTATCCTCTCAGTTGATTTTAACATTTTTAGATGTACATCCAAGAAGACGTTCGCGAAATATAAAGCTACAATTTGGAGCAATTTCCCGGAGCTACCCACACCGGAAACGACAATACCTTTCTATTCACGTCCGGAGGTATAATCACGTGGTATTCCCTCCCGAAATCCACGTCTCTGTAACGTTACATTGCCAGAAATAATTCGTATAAATGTGTTGTACGCTCGTACGGTAGGTACGGCGGCGTATCGCACATTTACGTAGTAACGTGTACAAACGGCGTTCCGAGTCGACATCTACGATTCGTTTTGGAAACGTACGGGGGATTGTTGTGTTTGTAATGTTTACGCAATTAGCGGGCGTATTTTGAGCAGGCGCACGTATTGCATCGTCAAAATTTGCGTTGCTTCGTGGTACCGCTCCACGCCTTTGTAAATAGCGTAGCATAGGTAAGGATATAGGTAATACTATGATAATATAATGAAAAATTCTGCGTTTTTTTTTACGTGAAGTGACGAGGCCATTTTAATCTTTTCCTGAAGACATTGAAACTGTGCACTACAATGCTAATACTGTAGCTTTTTGTTTGCTTTACAGTAGTCAATAGGTACTCTCTACAGACTATTCCTACTTACAGCCTAAAAACATCATCAGGCCTCCAAAATATGTCCTAATTTTGATTTAAATGCTTCATGAAAAGAAAAAAAAGTAATAAAAGAAACTGTGTAGGTTGATGACTTTTTTTATATACTTGCTACTCGCCGCGGCCACGCATACATTATAGTTCTGTATATTTCCATTATTTACCTTGTAACGTTTGACATCGTCTGGCGCAATGCTCGCATGTAAATTGGTATAATAACATTTGCTAAGACGGTTTTGCATAATTGAGAATGTTAGATATTATAAAGTGCTTGTGTAGGACTTTATACACAAAATTTGAGGTGCTTGGATTCCACGATACTTAGTAAGCCAGGAAATAGTCCTTGTTAAAAAATTCTGTGTTGAACTTGGATATGATTTGGAGTTTAACCGTTATTTTTTTAAAAAGCTATATACAATACCTGTTCTTATTGTCTAATTCTGTCATTTCTTTCGACGCTGTCTTTTTGTATGGATTTTAAGAAATAAAAACAAAATACTTCATTTATGTTTTATATTGCTTCCATGCTGGACTGGGAGCGATACTAAAACATAGAATGTGCCAGCTGCATCTTCTCCCGTGCATGCTGTAAAAATCAGCTAAGGGAAACGAGGGTTTCAGTGTATTGCAATTTAGGCGATGGGCTGACAACCCGTCACTATAGCAATATACATAATCATCATCTGTATAACCCTCAAAACTAGTCAGAAGTGGCGGAACGACCTATGTTTAGGTCGTTTTTGCTCTGCCTACCCCATTAGGGATAAAGGCGTGATTTTATCTATGTATGTATGTTTTATATAAATGTCAGTTTGTCTTCTAATCATTGCCAGCAATGATAGTATCAATTTAATTTGTTTATTTATTTACCAACTTTTACTATATGCCGAGAAAATGTATTTGGTACAATCTAGCTTCCAGTCCAGCATGGAAGTATTAAGAGTTTATTACCTACTATCCATACCTTCTGTTCGAATACTATTTGACCAGCAGACAGATTGGCCGGAGGTCCCCCTGATTATAGGGGGCAATGTTCCATAGTCCCCCGGGACTGGGGACATTATGACGATTAGCGCCGTTAGGAGGGGCCGTCGTGATATATTTACTCAAGTCAAACTGCCAGTTGAGTGGTTTGAGTCTTTGGTTCTCGATACGGAGGTTTTAGATTTGATCCTACAGTAAGTTTGACAGAAAATAGTTTGTAGCCATTGATTTACCACTAGCCGTAGATCGATCCTTTCATCAACATCTTCCTCGCCTTTTTCCCGTATTTCATGGGTTCGGCTACCTAATCTAGGGGATTGAACGAGGGCACTGGTTTTTACACAGAGCGACTGCCATCTGACTTCCGCAACCCAGAAGGAAAACCAGACCCAATCCTAGATTAGGTTACAAACAACCTTTGAATTTCTTCGTAGGTGTGTGCAGGTTTCCTCACGATGTTTTTCTTCACCGTAAAAGCGCCGAATAAACGTTACGTTAAAAAAATTCTTTACGTTCAAAAATGGGACGAAAAGGAGTGCACCGTGCACTACTTACTTTCCCTTACAAGGGAGCGAGAGGGCGTATAATCCGAATTAATAAAAAAGAACCACTGGCGCTTTAGATGAATTAACAGCAAGATGTCTAGTGTATTTTGACGGGTAGTCTACAGTCAAGTAGTGCCAAATTCTCGGCTTGTTCCTGTATGAAACGCTGAATCTCTAGTAGTAAATCAATGGTTTCAGCTTAGAACACAGTCTATACTGGAATTCAAACTGACAAATAAAGATATCAGACTTGAAAGACCATAAATCGCAAACAGTTTTCTCTGAACTCATTTTATAAGATCGGTATTCATGAAATCAATTTATATGTAAATTTTTGATTAAAGGTATCTCTTCCCGTTATTTTATAGTTTCGGTAAGAGTACAAACTGATAGGGGTTGCTCAGGAAATGAAAAAAAAAATCCTTTTTCATCACAAAGTGACTGCCTCGATTCGACAATTTGTATGGAAAAGCAAATTTTTTTTTGAAAGATGTCATGAAGATTTTATATTTTTATACATATTTGATCCAAAAACGTTTACATTAAATCCTCTATCGCTTATAAATGAAATATACTAACTCGATAATATTTTTGCGATACAATTTCGATATTTCAATATATTATGAGTCAGATAAAGCCCCTATAATCCCTTGGGTTCGGTTAGATATAAGGTACTTGAGAGTGCCGCGAAATCCGATCAAGAGCATAAATTAACCCTAGACAATAAATTCATAGTATATTTCACGAAATGGGGCTTAGGGAGCAAACGACCCATAATGGTGCGTGTCCAACGGAAATGTGCGAAATAGACCGCCGATAGAAGGATCGAAAAGGACTTTTCAAACACCTAGTCAGGCTTTGAATTTAATTAAGTTTGATGTAGCTTGGGGATAAGGATAGGGAGGCCTTTGCCCAGCAGTGGGACAATATAGGCTAATAGTAATAGTAATAATGATGTAGTTTTATTTACTAGCTGCAAATCACGTTGGTCTATCATTTGTTAAAGAACACATGAAATAGGCTAAAGGCGTTAGATTCTCTCACATGCATAGAGTAATGCAATTAATCAAACGCTGACTAAACTAATCACCGGGTAATCGTATTGTTGGACTGTACATTGTTAATCGAATCAAACACACCTATTAGAGATTCTCGGTTTGATTTCCATATGATTATAGAGCATTTTGGTTGTGATTGCAGCTAGTGTATCACTAATTACTTTTATGAAGGGTGTAAAGGGCGGTTGTTCAACGAACCTTAGGCCCGTATTTATAAACAGCTCTCAAGTTTGACAGCGAGTTTGGTTTCGTATCAGAAATGTCATTTTAGTACAAAACGACCTGTCAAATCCATACTTAATATTGATCTCAATCTTGAGATCGCTTTATAAATACGAGCCTTAACAGCTTTGCCAAAGTATTTTTATCAGAAAATGAATAACAACATTGACTTCCCCACAATGCTTTGCTATCCTATTCAATGCTTATTTCTTATATTATGAATAAAATTTGTACGGCAAATTAAATAAAAATCACTTACTTTGCACTAGATAGAGACTTACCTACTTGATATAATAATAATAAATAGGATAGCAAAGCATTGTTTTGTTTTGTTATGATTATACCGTGTGATCACACCGTGTGACGTCTTATGCTCTAAAAAGAGTAAAAAAAGAAAAAAAAACGGGTTGCACTCCGGGAGTGCCGGCAGAAGCGAAAACTCAACAGATGGCGCTAGTAGGTTTCTAAAACGCATAATTATGATATTACTTCTTCTCCTAGAGTCCGCGCCAGATAAGTTTACCCGTGGTGAAATGATGGAACTATTTTTTCCTGATATAAAAGTGTCATAATATGACATTATCATAAAGACACTAGCGCCACCACCCAGAGGTAAAGTTATTCTCCCTTACGCATTTTTGATCAGGGTCAGCATTTTCGATCAGGCCACGTGACCCTGACGCGAGTTTAACATTCTTTACCCAACCCAAAAAAAGTGCACTACGCCGCTAAGGAGGTTTTCACTTAAAAAATAGAGAAGGAAAAGGCGTTTTTTATTTATTCTTTGTTTCTACACGCTCAGAACAAGAACAAAACTAACAAGAAGATGGATACTAAGAAAAACTTAAATTTTTCCTTGTTTTCAACCCACGTAAAATTATAGTTGGTGTATATTTTAAGACGAAAGTAAACCTTACAGCTTTCCCTCTAGTCTTTGTCTTTTCTGTAAGAATGAAATATTTTCATGCTGTTATTTATTCATTCTTGTAAGAAAAAACACAAAAACGTACTTATGCAACTTTAAAATTTTTGCATATAAAAATAGCTTCCAGTTTCATAAGAATTATTCATAGCTTTATTTAAAAGTAACAGAACATATTCGTTTCTGAAATCATTTTTAATATTAAGTATGGCGGTAAAGGCGTGATGTGTATTTTGAATTAAAAAAAATAAAATAAAAATAAATGCTTTAAAAAAGAATAAGGAACACACATTAGTTTTAACATTAGTTTATAGATTCAAATCATAATAATACCTAATATGATGTCAAATATGTATAGCTAACTGTCACTACGTACAGCAACGAAATTTTCATTTTTACAACTTTACTAATAAGAATATAAATCTCGTAGCAACTTCCGTAGAACTTTCTACGGCGTAGCATTCGTAGCACTACTTGTAATTTTTTGGCAAAATCCTTCGCTAGAATTTCCACAGATCAAATCAAATCATAGATGACACCACTCATTTGAGCGGACGGAAACAAATCAGGGCCGCTGTTTATCTGTCGCTCGGTGATATTTTTCACGCGCCTTGCCCTGAGGAACGCGTGACTGGAATGTTAGACAAAGAATAGCTAGGTATATGTAGACAGGTCAAAGGGTACGGAATGGTAAATTCCTGAGTAAACACAAGTGTAATACTAGAAATTAATCTCAATTTTGTCATCATTTATTCTTTTGACAGTTGCAGTGTAGATCTATTTCGAAAAGAAAAGAAAAGAAAGAAATAATAAATTCGCCTCGGGTAGGATTTTAACCTGCAACCTTCGGAATGACGTTCCATCGCTCTACCAATTGAGCTACCGAGGAGATAGCAACTTTGGCGAATTTATCATAATCTTTTATAGGTATACACGTCAAAGCGGCCGTTTAGCGACACCTAATTTGCGTAGCAGGCAGATACACAGACACTAAACAGGCAGACACTGCCAACTAGCATGGCAACTACTTATGCTAAGAATGCTAAAAAATATAGTAAATTCCAAAACACTATAGTACCTAATCTTTGGCGTTCCCTCGACAGCGTAACGAAACGTGCCGCAGAAGTGCTGTCCGGTTTCCCCATTTCTCCCTTTCTTTTGATAAAAATAGGCACAACATAATTTATAACTGAAGCACAATAACTTTTATGGAAACGGCGTGTCATTTCCACGCCGACTAGTTTTACGATGACGTTTGCTAAATAAAAACACTCGCGGAACCAACGAGATGCCAAGATGATGGACAGACTATGATTTTCCTTTTGTACTGCGATTTTTATTACCCTCGTGGAGAAATGTTTTTCGCCTGTTTGTACAAAAAATACATGCAGTATTGTAAGATCTTGTTGCGAAAATAGGTAATTGTATTACTAAATATTTGAGTCATCGTAACATTCGAACTTATGTGTTTGATAGTATATATTAAAAAAAATTCATATCAAAATCAGGATTAGCCAGCAAATCATAAAAAAAATACACTGGTCGTTTTTGTGATTTTTTTTGAGTAATTTCTTTCAGTAATAAACATTATTTGAAACCTTTAAAAATCTTGTCCTTTGTGCTTTGTTGCGATACTGTTTGTTTGTTGTTTGATGAATAACAACTCAAACAAGTCAAAGGAAGTAACAAGTAAAAAATCTGGAAGAAATTCCTACCCTAGCAATAAGGCCGCCTGTGTTGTACTACTGTTATTTTCTGTTTTTTTTTTTTTGTATCTGTAATTTTTTTGGTGCAATAAAGAATGTTTGTATTGTATTGTAAGTAAGTAGTGAAATAGCATTTTTTAACAATTGCGTAAAAAACTCCAGTGAGAATATGACTATTAAAATGTTGTGTACCTAATTTTCCTGGAATAGTTTTTATGATATTTACTTCCATGCTGGACTGGGAGAGATAGAAAAACATAGAATGTGCCAGCTGCATCTCCTCCCGGGCATGCTGTAAAAATCAGCTAAGGGATCCGAGGGTTTCAGTATTGTAATTTAGGCGATGGGCTGACAACCTGTCACTATAGCAATATACCTACATACATATTAATCATCTGTAATAACCCTCAAAACTTGTCAGACGTGCCGGAACGACTTTTGTTTAGGTCGTTTTTGCTCTGCCTACCCCATTAGGGATAAAGGCGTGATTTTATGTATGTATGTATGTATGTGGTTTTTATGATCATGCTAGGCAGAATAAAAACATTCGAAAAGCCGAAATACCAAGATGACGTGCAGAATCAGACCATGATTTTCTTTTTTGTTTTCCGTGATTTTTGTGGTGAGAGAAAATGTACAACCATTTTATGTGGCAGCCTCTTACTTTGAGGTTTTTCTCGACTGAATGAATAGTTCCTACGAACCTTTTAGGTTTAATGAACTTTGTCATTTTGCGTTATCGTTTTTATTTGTGGCATGTATTTCGAGTCAAAGGGAAAATGAATAACAAAGCAAACGAGAGAATGGATGTCTAGACATTTTGTCGACGAAATAATACCTATATTTTCGATATTGTACCTTTTACGTTCCGTAAAGCTTTATTTGTGATTGATTCAATTTTGGGTAAAGTTTGGTTCAGAGGTGATTAAGACAAAGTCCGAGTTTATCAAGAAGTTTATCAGTAAGTTTATGGACAAGTCTGCGCTAGATAGAGTACAGTCAAGAGCAAACACATTTTAAAAATTATTTATACTTTCAGACTTCATTTTTCAGTTTTCATAACTATTCTCAATTTTACTGCAGACAAACAAATAGAAATAAGAGTCAGTTTGGTTTAAGTATATTTCTTTGTCTAAAACATTTTCTACGCAAAAAGAATTACCATTT